>JABFQD010004451.1:0-11783 GCA_022817045.1 Psix sp. ZL-2020
CATAAAATATTTCGATTCTTACAAATCAGAAAAATACGACTTATTTTATTAAGTATCTGACAAACATTTTTTTAGAAAATTTCCCTCACCCCCCCCCCCCCCCCCCCGCCCCTCCCCAACATTCCAAAATACATCAAAACCAAAATTCGGCGTTCGAAAAAGGCTTAAAAAAGAGCGCCAAATGGAAGTTTGACTAGAAGAAAGAAAGTAATTGAATAAACGTCAATTAGTGGAAAGTAACGAGTGTCCTTTTGCAGTTTGAAGTTTGAGCCAAGTTGAGCGTGCTCGAAATCGAGCAGGTATCGACGTTGAAACAATTGTGACCTTATTTGGTATAACTCGCGAGTCAGTTTGCTCTCGAATCAATTTTCTCTAGGAATTTGAGAACGCGGGCAACAAGGTCACGCGGTTGCCCCCACTCCCGGCGCTAACGAAATCTCTCTTCAAATATCTTGAAGGCTCTGCATAAATTATGACTGTGGATGTTAACTTTGTTTCCAGTTGTAACAATTTATTTGGTTCCATTACAAGAGGTTTAGTCGCTTAATTACCCAATTACGGCGGCCGACATTTTTGCACGTCAAAACGTCAAAACAACGCGCCGCGAGCGATTTATGGGAAGCCGCAAGATACGTGTAAAAAATAATGTAAAAAGAGCGTTCGCATTGGCATTGAAAAGCCTACACTGTTTGCATTGAAAGGTTTTTTCGTGAATAACGCCAGCAAATCAAATTTGGTCAAATTGAGTAAGTTACGTTTGAGATTCGTCATCCATATAAATGAAAATGATTCAAGAATTCTCTGAAATGAAACTCGCAAACGAACCTTGAGAGACCATATAAAGGTACTGTTCGAGAACCGTATTTTTAAAGCATTTCATTTAGTATGTATCCGAGATTATATCACCGTGACGCACACATACGTACACCTACAACGTACGTGCGATCAACATTACATCTTTCTGTTAGACACTAACTTAAACACAACCTCCGTAACGAGATGATAGTTTATTTTTATGGGATCATTGTTTATCGTTTGTTTGCGCCAAAGGTTCATTCAGCTTGGGAATACTTTCTTAATCGCGTTTAATGCTCCAAGCGAGCGATGTTGCATCTGCTGGGAATGCAAATGAACAAAACTGTGACGCGTATTTCGTCGGACCAATCGAAGTATTTCGTTGCTTTTGTGGAAAGACTCGGGTCTATATTTAAGACTCGTAATTCAAGACGCGAGCAGGAAGCGCGAGGGGTTGCTCCCTCGAAGGTGCTTAAAATTAAAAATACACGGTCATCTAATTTGTGTTCAAATAAGCTGATATTTGATCAGCCTTTCTACTACGTGGCCTGTTTTTCCCGCTACTTTTAGTGCACACTTGCTCTAAATTTAACACGGGTTTAACGTCAAGTATACCGACAATATTTGTTTTTAATCATACGAGTAGCTCGATCTTATATATATATATCTAATCTCACTCCTAAGGCAAATATTTATTTGCCGTTTCAGTCGCTCGCTGCATTCGCGCTTCGCTGCATTTACAAAAATGCGTCTCCAGAAATACCTTCCAAAAGCGAGCCCAACTGTCCATTTTTCACTCCGATGATTTACTCTCCGCAGAGTCCTCGCTAACAGCCGACACATGCGTACCAAACTCGTGGAGCCACGCGGATCAAATTGTGCTTATTATTCGATCGGCGCGAATTGCAATTAGAAAAGAATATAGCAACGCGTACATTTTGCGCAGCAATTTTTATCACATCCCGCGGCGATGACGTACTCTTTTCAGTCGCTCAGATTTAGTCCAAAGGTTCACTGTTTTTCATTAATAACTCGCGTTGGCTCCGAACGATGACTTTCTACACCCATTTCCCCGAGCACAAAACAGTCATTAAGTACGAAAGGTGAGACTTTTAATGATCAGATCAACGCAATAATTGAATCATCGTCGGCGCTAATTATTTTTGGTAATGAGTTTTCAGTGAAATATGAAAAGTACATTTTCAACCAGCACTTTTCAATTTCAGCCAGTTGCAATATTTGGCCAGGGGCTAAATCCAAATTTGCAACTTTGTCAGAATGATATTTGTCGATCTGACTTCTCGATCATTTTGCTTTGAGCCATAGATTTTGGACATGAAATTCGGCGTTGTGCGAAAAGCGAAATGATCTATTGATTGAAATGTTTGAAAAGGACAATTTACTAACATATTAACTATTCTCTTTTTCTCTAACAATTGTGCATTGGCATGCGGGTGACTAACTAATACACACTACCAGTCGGCACCACACTACCAGCAGCGAACATAGGACTTCGACGGTCTCCAAATCCGACGGTTGGGATAAGGACGATCCTTTTGCACCTTCGTCAAAATCCGCTTTCGACCATTTTAAAAGGTGACACTTCAAAAAAGCACTTCAACACAAGTCACAAATTTGATTTTTGATATTTACTGATTTCTCTTTTTTTTCTTTTTTCTTTTTTTTTTTTTTTTGACTTTACAAAACTGCTCATTTAAATATCTGAATTTATGATTTTAAAACGTTTACAGAGTACGAAGATAAAAACCGATAAAGTGGAAGGAAAAAACTGCTCTGCGACTCCTGTACTGAATAAAAAATGACTCGCTTGCTTGAGACTTCCTTTTTCAAATGAATTTGATCTTTTGATTTCTAGTTCTTTTTACATTCTAGTCTGCCGAATAATCGGTGCTTGTTACAATTCTGAAAACTAAAAAGTCGTAACTAATGCTTGGTTATAAATCACTAATGATCTCGCACGATTGACAAATAGACAAAATTATTGACTCGAAATCAAGTAAATCCCACGTTATCTAACGAACTCGAAGCTCTGAATTGCGATAAAGACCGAGACTGTAATTCCCATTTACAATAGTCATTAGCTGCCTAATCGTTTATCTACGTTCTATTTCTCCAAATTAAATGTAAATCGTCGAGATTGAACAGTTTTTTTTACTTTGCCAATATCCCCGACTTTGCAAATCACGTGGATCCGCATTGTTTTCTCTCGAGATTTGTCTTCGTCGGTTGTCGATAAATATCGTATAAAATAATTGTGAATTATTCAGCGCTCTTACAGCCAATGATTATGTATGCAAATTCGCGTTGATGAATACTTCAAAAAACTTTTCAAACGACTTTGAATATAATCAATTTATTTATTCAACAAAAAATTATTTAATTTTACTGCACTTAAGATTACGAAGTAAGCAATTGATAATAATCATTTTTATGAAGGATTATTATTATTATTATTATTGTTATTATTATTGTTACATAGATTTAGGCAAGAAAATAATTTTTGGGTTCCAAAATGGATATGTTTTAATATGACAATGTTTCATTCCACAGCACCACACAGTCGACTCAAAATAGCTCTCTGAGTCCACAACACGACTCTCATACATGGCTGGATGGTCTCAACAGTCCTTTGATCCAAGACGAAGGTGATAACAAGAAACTCAAGCTCAGATTTGACGTCTCGCAATACACACCTGAAGAAATAGTTGTCAAGACTGTCGATAACAAACTTTTAGTAAGTACAAAATACCTAACGATAAACCTCTTCCCTCTACCCCCCTCCCCCCTCCCCAGCCGAATTTGACTTTTTTCCTCCAAAAAATTGATTGCGCAAACTCTTGCAATGTAATTACTTAACGCGAAAGAAACGGGTGTAAATATTACAGCGAATTATCTTTCGCGTCCGAAAATGTCGTTTTTTCAACTTATCATCATCGATCATAAAATTAGCATAAATAAAAGACTGATAAGAGCGCATACTTTGTCTGCATATTTGAAGTTATATTGAAACAGAAGTTCGCCTGAAATAACACGGTCCAAAAATAAATTATAACTGTCGTCACGCAACTAGACCGAAATAATGCAATTCGTATGTCCACAAAATATTGCCGGGATTTTCTCGAGATGGAAAGCGATTATAAAATCTTAGCAGTGACATTGGTTGTTTAAAATAAAACCAACTTTTTGCGTCTCCTTGGGAGGGAAAAAAAAAAAAAAAACGCTGGACAAAAATGTTACAAGCGAGTTCATCGCTCAGAAACGAATTCAAATTGTCAAATCATTTCACCGACGACGCCGTATGCGCGAGGAACAGAGATGACGCAACTTTTTGATTGTGTAATATTTGTTAATTGATGATGTCACTTGACAAGATTTTCATTCCGCTGAGCACGAATGATGCAGCCGCAGGTGTCACAACGCAATGTCCGTTCTATTCATTCTCGCAGATTATCGATTCAATCGCGAATCATTATTGTTCTTATAAATCTCATTATGATAATGTTAATTTGTATGGTATCAGCGATCACTTTCCATGCCGACTATTTCATCAACGAGCAAATGTAAATTAATCATTCAGGAAGTTGAAAAATGACTATTTGATGTATAACAAAGGAAGAAGGAGAGTAACAATTAAGTCTGCATTCAAAATGCAAATCATTTGACTTGAATGAGATATTAATGAGGAGAGATGGTGAAAAATGAGGGGATTCAAAAATGCGGTAGCGAAATAAATGTCATATGCTAGAAACTGGCCGGTACAGAAGCGAGCAAAAAATCGATTATATATATTGGTCAAGGTTTGTTGGTTCAAATTCAAAGTAATGGATCATTGAGATCTTCAAGGGCTCTTATCAAGGATAATTTGAAAAACAAACAACCATTCTTCAGTGACAAGACTACATTTCAAAGCAATGTGTAAAGCTGAAAAGACATTGCAAGTTAACATTGCATCAAAATTGCAAAAGCTTAGTACGTTATTTTGAAGAGACGTGGAAGAACACGCATGCATGCGAGTGATAAAATTGTTTATTTTTCCTTTATCGTAAAAAGTGAGAAGAGAGATGTTATGCAATAAAGAATCATCGTTGGATCATAAAAGTGATAACTTGCATCCGTAATCATCTCCTGCTAAGATCCATAACACTTAAAAATACTTGAGAACGCGAAGAGTAAATTTAGATTATGCGTCAGCCCTCGATGAGTTTAGTTATTTTAAACTAATGTGAACTAACAGCTCGGAGCTTGAAAAAATGATTTCGAATTCAAATGTCGACTGTTTACTGAATTGTGTGAATTGTTTTCAGGTGCACGCAAAACATGAGGAAAAAACTGACACGAAATCGGTCTACCGGGAGTACAACCGCGAGTTCCTGCTACCAAAGGGAACCAATCCAGAGACGATCAAGTCGTCGTTGAGCAAAGACGGCGTCCTCACAGTGGAGGCGCCTCTTCCGGCCATCGGCCAAGGCGAAAAACTCATCCCGATTGCCCATAGTTAAAGCATTACCCACGCAATTTGAGTCTTCACCATAACTCTCTTCTGTCTTTATATTTAAACTTTCCATTTCTCGAGTTTTTTTCAACCGACTTAATTACTTAAGTATATATGGATTAGTTGAATTCTATCTATATGAAACGAAACATTGTATAATTGAAATATTTTCCATCAACTATTGTACTTAGCGCAACAAATTGAAAGTCATTGTGGTACTTTTACGGTCAGTTTCACGAACTTAAACATGATGCAAAATATGTTTAGATGAATGTAACTCCAAAATGCATTGTGATTCGTCGTTGTCATGCTCGTGTGCAAATTAGTGATTGTCAAATGATTGTTGGTAATTAAATCAGAATTAATACTTCTCGCAAACGGTCTAGTAATGCTTCCATGTCAAATGCTTGATATTTTCAAGAATTCTCGCTCGAGTATTAATTATGATTTAAGATACTAATCGGGAGACTTCTCTTTTCTAATAAGAAGCAACTATTCGCGCTTAAAAAAGGCCTTTCGAAAAGCACTGCAATTTATTTTGAAACAACCAACACCAAGCTTAAACAAATTTTTGTACAATCAGAAGTATTTTATATGACATCCAAGAAAATAAAATAAAATAAAGCATTGAATTAATAATAACGATAATAATAATGGTCGAATAATTGAAATTGTTGTAATAATTTATGAATTGTTAATGTTGATTTGTATTTATGTACTTTGACATATTTGATATCGCTTATACTGTTCCGCTGTACCTGAAATAGATTTTTCTGTGTGGCAAACACACGATTACAAATTAAAATGACATAATCATTCTAATGCTTTTACAGTGTGAACGTAATTGTGTAAACGCATGTGAAACACAATAAACAATTAAATTTCAGCTTCACTTTGTTGTTCTGTTTATTACATTTGAATGAATCGATTTTTCTAATATTCTGATAGGTCAAAAGACAAGGAATCAATTTTTCCAAAATGTATCTGACAAATAAACAAGTGTTTAACAAATTATCAAATTTGTTTATTTGCAATAATTATCAAACAACATTTCCATTTGTTATTAAATATTCCATACTAATGATTCCCAAGGAATGCAAGCAGACCAGTGCAGCGCCCTGTTCGGCCCATTTTTTGTTCTTCTCCCTAAAACCAAAATGAAACATACAAACTTACAATACAAAATTAGACCATAAAACAACAAAACGTGGCATAAGAAAATTGAATTTTACCAAAAAGAAGAGCCATAAGTTTTTCCATCGACAGTCACTATGGAGCGAAACAATTTACTTTCATGGAAAGTCTCATAAAGCGGTTTCTTTTTTCTATTTTCATAAGTCCAGTTCAAAAGTCTAGTCTTCGGTAATAATTCGTTAGTGGTGTAATTTTTGCGAAGAAACGCGCAGCGCAGCAACGTCACATCATCGCCGTCGAATTTGCGCTTGTTCGAATTTTTCAACGCATCATCAGTCAGTATCTCCGGCTCGACTTGGAACCTACTCTGCAGACCCTTTTGCCTCAATTTGTTCATCTTTTGTCTGTAGTACTCATCCATCTCCCATATTTCACTGAAACAAAAACCAACGACAACTTCAATTAAACAACTAAGTATCCAAATTCAAAAAGCCATCTACAAAACTAATCGAAACATAATAGATCAGAATGCAAAATTTCCTTTTCAATTCGCGTACCAGATTTTTTCCAAAGTTTGCGTATCCAAGAAGCGCCTTCCCAAAGGAGTATCTTGTAGTTCTCTTAAAATATTTTGTATGCAGTATTTGGTATTGGACGGCGAGTTGTCGTAATCAACAGCATATTTCAAATAAGCCTTGATGACGTCATCCATGGGCAGGAGGCCTTGTTTGCGAAAGATGGAGCAATTCCATTCGGCAGCCCGGGCGATCATGACACTGTCGCAGCCGGTGCTTTTTTTGAACTTGTCTATGTCCGAGTACTTTTCGATGTCTTTGGAGCCGCCATTGGCTATGACCGGTATGTCGAGGTGCTCGCGAATTACCCTTATAAAGTCGTCCCGATTCGCGTGCTGCGGCCTCTCTTGAGTGGTCCGTCCGTGAACCGCGATAGCCGAGATTCCGCTCGCCACCAGACAGTCGCAAAGTTTCAGGGTGTCGTTTATGTTCGAGAGTACTCTTATTTTACAGGAAACTGGTATTTTTACATTGTCGACTAGCTTCCTCAGAATCGCCTGGGCCTTTTCTGGGTTCTGAAGGAGAGCTGCGCCCATTCCCCCGACCACGGAGAAGGTCTTTGGGCAGCCCATGTTGATGTCAATACCAGCCACATCGTTTTCCACTAACTGGGCGACTTTGAGTGCTCTTTCGGCGTCACTTGTTCCTATTTGCAATACGACCTTGTCTCGTTCGCGAGGACAAGTGCGAAAAACTATCGTCCCGTCAGTTTTGTCAACGTAATCAATTGTCCCAAGAACATCTGGAATATAAAAATAATTTAGTGAAATCAAATGTTGTTATTTCAAGTAAATGATTTTGTGTATGTAAAAATGAATATGTGAGAAATTTATATGGAAAATATTTTTTATTTTCTTCTTTTTTTTAATATGTTGAATGACTTAGCATTTCATACTCTTGAGTGATTTTATTATTATGAATTATTATTTGTCAGTAATATATATATATATATATATATGTCATATTTATAAAATGTTTCATTTTTATTGTTTTAAATGGTTTAAAATATTTAGAATTCAAATTTTTGTTACTGTTTCAACGTTCAATAAACGTACTTTTAACCATAACTATACTTTCCGCATATTAGAAATACGTTTAAAAACTTGTTGACAATTATAAAAGTTGTGAAACACAACAAATCAACATGCAATCGAAAATCTATTTGTATTTGAAAAAATTTCTTAAAAATAAACAAAACTAAAATACATTTTAAAATAAAATCTTATAAAATACTATACACGATCAACTGTTTATTTTATTTATGAAAGCAGATTCAAACAAACTGTAAGTTTCCTTTTTAGAAATGGTTCGGCATATTTATTTGTTTATTTAAAAATACTTTGCATAGTACAAAAGAGAAATTAGTAAACAAAAATAATATACTTTTTTGTCATTTCATCTTTTTTGCGCTTTGTTTACATTTGAAATGGCTCAATTAAACGTGAAAACGTTTCTGGTGGGGGAAGCATTACTTCCCCGACATTTGTTAGCTAGTCGCGTGGCTGCTGACATTGCTTTGTCAGACAGCCGAGAGTATACCATGAAAAAAAAACACGATAACCAAATGATACAACATTATTCTAAAATCAACCAATACATCCAAATTTATCATTAAACCAATAAATCAACTAAACTACATTACAAGTAAAAACACTGTAACTATTTAACACAAAGCTAAATCGAACAAATTTATACAAAGCATTTTCCATAATTATTCTTAACTATTTCCGTTAATTCCCTTTATATCTTCACTTCACCCAACTTCTGGCCATAAAAACATTGCCAAAAAGACAAAAGTTCCTACATTCCAAATTCTCTAATATTTATTACAAAACAATAACTGAAAAAGTATCCATTGAAACATTTCAATTCGACAATATATTATTTATACCACATCATTTAAGAGCAATAAATCTATCCAAACTTCGTAATACTATATTATGAACTTGGGATACTATTTTATATATATATATATATATTCATACATAAATATTCATATATATATTCATATAATTCACATCATACCTAACTTATTATTTGATATTCAGCACCCATGATCAACCCCCCCCCCCTCCTTCCTCATAATAAATAGAAATGAATTGTTTAATTCCTAATGAAAGAAACTACTGTTCACCCAAGCAGCGAACACCTCATCTCCAAAAAGTGATGCAAAAAATTACCATTCTCTCTACGGAGAGACCTCATCAACTTCCAGTCGATTAACTCCTCAGTATAAACAATGTCAGCACCATAATCCAAGGCCAAAAGTCTCATGGGCAGTGTTCCTATGCGCACCATAGGAGCCAGGATGACTTTGTTTCTATAATCCAGCGGTTCACGTGTTGTCATCCTGAGCTTGTGAATATCCCAGCGAGCAAGTTTGCGCGACACAGCTGTCCTTATCTCCCGCAAAAGCGCATCTGTCAACTGCTTGACCAGTGTCAACGCGCGATAATGTGAAAACCAAGCGCTTACAACAATGCAATTAAAACATACTTTAAACAAGTTTGTTGACACACAACAAAACACGTGCTTGATTTGACATAACACGAAAGCTGACGACACAGTGCTGCCAACCGAAAAGCGAGGCTGAGAAGTAGCTAGATAAATAACCAGAAGTGAGGCGAGATTGCCAATATGAGATAGCGAGCGAGTTGCTTTATTGACACAACAATAACAAAAACAATTTACTATGGCAATGAACTTTGTTATGTCATCGGGTCAAAAGTTGGATTAGCGGGGGGGAGAGAGAGAGAGAGACAAAGATTGTTGGGAGAATGAGCTGGTGAAGCGGATAAAGGTGGGAGTGTCAGCTGGGTGGTCTTTTGACATTTTGACATGTTCTGATTGCCAGTCGGCGACGTCTTGATGTGCGTAATGTTTGGTTATACAATTGGACGGATAAAAATAAACAACGGCACGGCGTGACGAGATGAAACCCCGTTCCTAGCTTGCTCAACTCATATAAATAAACACACAATTATACATGAATTATGTCGGATGTTCGAACAAGTGATCGCCAATGAGATAATCGGTGAGTCGCTGAAAGACAGATTTATCGGTTTGAGAAAAAGGCCGAGCGTTCTTTTTTGCGATTTGGTCCGAGGAGAGTGCAAGGTGGTTGCTCGGACTTTCGTAAAAGAGGGCAACGGTTTCGTGTTGCATTTATGACATAAGAGAAGGTAATCTTGACTGACTGAATGTTATTTTGCAGTTTTATGTGGCAGCAAAAAAGGTCTGGACTAAGTACAAACAAGTCTTCCAGGACAGAAGATGGCAAACCCCAGTTCAGTAATTGCACACGTTGTCAAGTTGGTCGTGACAATACTGTGCATGAACTTTTTCAAAGATTCTTTTTCCTTTCGAACAAACAACCGAATATGGGCAGTTCGGGCTTTTCAGTTCATGCTCGTCCATTCGATATTAGGCATTTTAAGATACGGTAAGAGTGTCTTTAATGGGTCATTATTTCAAAGGAAAAACACATTACTTTTACAGTACAAAAAATGAAAAAAAAATTCAATTCCTTAATATTATTATTTCGTATCCAAAACATTTTCTATTATCAATTATCACAGAAAAAGTTATGAAACGACTGTTTTGAAATCGCACCAAATGTAACATTTCTATAACCTTCATTTACAAATTGACATCTACTTTGAAACAACAAAAAACTAACAATAAAATCTTTGTTTCAGGAAGTTCGAATACAACCAAAAGATTTCGAAAGTTTTATGAGTGGTTTTCTAGTCTTATTGAAATTTTGCCTTTTGCATTTTACACCACAGAAATCATGTCTGTGTTCAAAGTTCGACAAGAGATCAAAATCCTGTTATTAGTGTTAGGATTTTTACCGCTGATAATCGAATCCCTATGGACTGTTCGGGATCGACAAAAGTTGACGTTCTTCACTGACGTCATCATTTCTCTAGAAGCTTTAGCCATGACATCGCTCTGTCTGAGTTTCGAAACGTACGGCATTATAAGTCTGGCCGTGTCCTACGCAGTAACGAGAATTATCTCGGAGGACTTCTGCGATCGATATGATGTGCCTTACGTAGACCTCTCTCAGTACGGCTTCTGTTTTGTTGAGATATTCGCGATGGTAGTGCTGAAAGACACTTAGATGGTCATCTTCCGTTGCGTTTCGACTTTTTACAAAGACTTTCACTTTTATTCGTTTTGTATATTTTATCTTTTGTAACAGATACCCAACTTTGTACCGCCGTTTTGAATACATGTCACATTTTCTACGAAACAAGCATAGTCTAAAGACCAAAGTATTTTTCATAATATACAACGTTGTTGGGAATCATGTACAACTCATTAAGCGATGGTCAACTTCATTTTAAAGATGTCACAACTTGAATCAAAAGTACTTGTCTTGTACAATTAAGCTACTGAATTGTGATTACTTTACGTCATGTTTGATACACTTTATGGACGAATACAAATTAATATACATATCTAATGGTGAAATTAGATCAAACGATAAGGCTAATTTATGTTGAACTTAATTATTTATAAGGTACTGTCTAATTTTGTAATCGTTATTCAAATGTGAATACTTATTTTTATTTACTGTGTGTTAGTGGACTGTAAAAGTATAACTTTTTTAAAAATAAAATTATGTGCAAATATTTGGTCTGTATTCTTATTCCAAATATTGGACAATAAATTAATAACAATATGGAGAATTGTCGTTTTACAATTTTCAATAAGAATATATTTTTGTTTCATTACTTAAACAAGTATAAACAATTTTA
>JABFQD010004452.1:0-11781 GCA_022817045.1 Psix sp. ZL-2020
CTAATTTTTTATAACTCATTTTGAAACTTAATTTGAAAAATTATTTAGAATTGAAAATTCATTCTCAAGGTCAATTAAATTCAAATCAACTTTCTCTCGTTGTGTATGCATAAAAAATGAATGTTGAATGTTGACTTAGCTAAAACAACACTAACCCAATATGAAAATGTGACATTATTTAACTAAAAATTAAGATAGTTCTTGACCAGCAATACCATATAGTCAATTCAACATAAAATCTATACAAGTAAGTGATTTTAAAACCGAGTTTATTAGTATTTGTGTTCAATATTATAGCAGATTATTAATAATTATTAAAAGTCATATATTTTAATAAAAATATATATAATAAAATGGATATAAAATGAATATAAAATACATTATTTGATCACGAGTTTCACCAATTAATAAGAAATGTGCTGCTTTCAATTTATATTTATAATACAATTGTTTGGGCAAAAATAAAAGAAAAACTTGAATAACAATTAAATGGGTGTTACTGCGTATTATATTTGGAAATATCAAATCGGATTCTAGTCCTTCATGACTTTTGTTTTATACGATATATCGGATTTATTTCAGTTAAAATACCAAAATAAATAATTGTCTAAAAAGCTTTTCGCTTTGCATTTCTTTTTATTATTGATATGCACATTTGTAAGGGAACGTTATTGATTTTTCATTACTACTTATTGTATCTTGTCTATTGGATTAACTACAAGCTTATATACTTGTGATGCGGGTGTTTAAATCCAATAATTATTTCTAAAAGCAATCTTTCAAATTTGATATGATATTTTAGCTATTACTGCAGCTATTTTAGCTATTTTCTAAACATACCAGAAGCATTTTTACCATCAAAAATAATTATCTATAAGATAAATTGCTTTAAAATATGAATTAAATAATGTTATACTCTTAAAATATATATATTCCTCTTTTTTATTATAAAAAAATATACTGAAATGTTGAAGTATAATTTTCTCTCTTTAGATATGTTATGTAATCTAAGCGAAATAATGATTTATTTCATACGAACTAATAAGGAAACAAAATATTGTGATATAAAACTGTAATTTCTAAAGACTTAGTTGCCAAACAAGGACAAGCGCTTTAATTTTAATGCCGCGTATTTCAGTACACCTAAATTAAATTTCACGTTTTTGCACTCTCGACTAAAACGTGATAATAATTTTTGTTTCCATTCACGAAACTTTTCTGACGACTAAAGTTCTCTTAATATTAAAGCAATTAGTTCTTTCGTCAATTCAAATTATCATTCTGTTTCATTTTTCTCAGAAATAAAAGAATAAATAAACTACACTAAGTTTATATGCAAGTTAAGCATTGTACTCCAAAAAGTAAAAATACACCGATTAGAATAATTTTCAATAAAAAAAATGTGATTATTTAATAGAGTCGTTAAATGATCAAACTTAATGGAATCTTTTTAATTCGCACCGCATATTTCTTAAGAACAAAATATAGCCGTATAATTCCTATTTAAAATGCATCATTTTTTATTAGTTTCTCGTTGTTAGATTATGACGTCATTACCCCCGTTAAAATTATATTGACGTCATGATTCATGTCAAGAATTCCCGGTTTTTAAATAAATCATGATTTTGAACACGATTTTTTGAAGTAAACTTTCAATGTTGAAAACCAGTTCAACGTTGACAATCGTCAAGCTTTTCTAATTTTCGATCGATTCAAGAATTTTAATGAATTTGCAGTTAACAAAAAGACGTTATAAATTAATTAAACCGCTATAAATTAATTTTATCTCCACACAGAAGCTGGCTTTATGAATTAAAATTTCAATTCAATCCGACTTAACTTGAATCTCAGAATCGAAATGAAACTTTGACGAGATTTTTCTCATAGAACCAAAAAGACCTAAGAGCTTGGAATGGCTGACAGATATTCAAGACGTTTCCTAACGTGATGTTCAAGAATGACGTTAGATTATAGCCTCGTTTTACTGTTTTCACAATTACGGATCAATCAGATTGCAAAAGACTGCCTCTTGAATCCATTCTGCGTCGTTCGATATTATAAGATTGTCATTTCTTCGATTCCCTTTTCTTAGTGAAAATTGAAATGACATCACTTTGCTCATATGATTTTCTCCATTAAATGTCTCTGCAATCGTAACCTGAAAAATTCATACATTGTTTAATACGAAGCGCGTTAAAGACAATTTTTTCAAAATTGCCTTCAGTGATAAAATGACCTAAATACAAAATAAATGATCTATTGTTGGCCTGCGTGCATCGCGAAACAGAGGAAAAGCTTTCTTGTAAGATGACGCCCGATTTTAAAGTAAAAAGAAAGTGCTGATATGACAATATACCGAAGCCCCAGCGACAGATACTTGAATAATGTTATTGAAATCGACGTAGTGTGCAATGCACCCACATTTTTTAATAAAAAAAATATTACACAAGATCCAATTCCAGTCATTGCTTCTGATTTTTAAATCCTACGCGCAGTTAAATGACTAATAAATGTGAATCTTTTATCTTAAAGCTGATATCCGTACACGTTAAAATCAATATAAGAATAATTGGCGCACCTAATCGAATAATTTTTAAGGGCTTTTACAAAATAAAAATAGATCTCTCATGCTCATAAACTTATCATATAAAAATTATCTAATATTTTAAACCTCGAAAATCTTAATCGAATTATTTACACTAAATTGACTTTGTTCAATATGGTATCAATTATAAATAAATGATATGTATTATAAATACAATAAATTGTTTATCAAATCATTAAAGAAGTTTTTGACAAAAATAACCTGATAATAACACGAACGCAACTTGACATATTGATGATACAAAATCTCATGAACTCATGACCTTTATCTATTTTAACATTAATCGTTTTTATACCGGTATAATTAACAATCTAAAAAATTCTCTATAATTTTGATATATATTATTTCAGTCGAGAATTAGATTATTTTTTGATAGCTAGTTAATAATATAGAATTCAATACAATTCAACCAAGAAAAATATTCGATGATTCATGTTTTAAATAAATTAAATTAGGTTTGCCGTAAATGTAGCATTGTGAAATTGTATGAAATTCAAAAAACTGCTCTATTTATAATCATCAAATTTTATAAATTCAATATTATCGTAAACGTAAATAGGCACAAAAAATACCAAGCCGTTTCACAGTACCATTAATAGCGTCCTGATGTACAATCATCAAATAAAACAATAAATTTGCACTTACTAAATTATAACAAGTCCTTGACGTATTCCGACAGTGAAAAATAGTTTTTTTTATGAAAATATAGCTCCTTGAAATTAAAATAATATTTTTTTTATTTTTTCAAGCTTCCTTGTAGAAAAAAACATAAAGATAAAAGAATTATTGTTCTTAAGTTCTGTTGCTAAGACGTAATACATATTTTGTAAAAAAGATTTCTTGTTAATTTTTTGTTTTAATTTAAAAGGGTCTTAAATAATGTACGAAATTGCTTCTTTCACTTCGAACATAAACTGCTTTTATGTTAGTTGTAATTAATGTTGAAAAATTAATTTGTTTCAGGCTAAAAGTTAAACAAGCGTCTAAAAGAAGAACTGTAATGTTCCTGACTGAGAGTGAATTAACGACGAATTGTTATTTTAAAAGCATCCTAAATTTATGTAAGACTCCATGTGATAGAAAGTCTTCGGAGTATACAATAAATACGAATTTCATTCAATGTTAAAAGTAACAGTTATGGTGTCTCGCAAATGCAATGACTTTGGCCGCAGTCAGGGCGCTGTGCCATCGAGCCCATCTTTACAAAATCTTATTCTTCGTAGTTTTTATGCTCATATGTCTCCAGTATCTCATTAACAGCGTACTTGATCGACGTTCTATAGAGACTATTTTTGCAGTTAAAACTTCAAGGTAAGCTCAATTTTTTATCTCGAATCCCCCAATTTAATTAGTCTCGGATTAAAATTTAGACTTAAGTAATTGTCAATAATCAAAGGGAGTTAGTACACTCGTTTATTTAGATTACGAAATCTTTCAAAATAAAGGATTCTAATTTGAAGCATTTTTCATTTGCATAGTAAATTAATCAATATGTAACATTTGGCTTATCAAGAATTAATAAGAAATAACATAGCGATGATGAAATTTTGATCGAAAAATTATTGAATTTATAATTTGATAGTTTCCAAAGTACTTCATAACTAATCATATAGGTCTATTGTAAATGGACAAGGAATCGTATAAGTTTGCGATTTTTGGTTTGTTAAATATGGGCTTTATAATTAACTGTATAAATAGGTCGAGCGACAATTTCGTCGCAAATTCTTCGTGGTAAATTCTTCAAGAGTTCGACATATTTTTTTCTTTGAATTTTATACCCTGCATTGAAAACCGTTTATATCACGTTTTTATGTTTTTTGCAATAAATGAAAAATAACATTGAAGTAGTAACGACTAGTTAATTAGCTTTTTTACAACAGTCATTACTAATAAACAAAGAATACTACTAAAAAATGGAATTAATTTCTTGAACTGTTCTTGAATTTTATTTAATTGAAATCGTGCGCAGTTTTAAATGATTTTTTATCATCAAAATCTATTATACTCAATTACAAAATGAAGTTCTTATAAAGTTGAAAATCTTGCTTTAAACTTGAATCAATTATATAGAAGCGCAATTAATAAATGCTAACATGTGCACCGCCTTTGAGGTACACTGTGTCATTAATCATAGTCTACTTTCTCATAAAAACATAATTAGTCGCGAAAAATACACTTTAAAGATGTCAGTTTGTCAACAAGACGTTATGAAAATTTAACGAGTAACCATTATCCAATTCTATCATGCAGATGTTTTTTATCAACACGAATAATAATCATCGAACTATATTTCCATAAATAGAAATAACGCCCATCATCGATAAAAATTCAAATAGTTTGACGCATTCAATGTTGAAGCTTACTATCTATAAGTTACAAAAAAGGTGAATTATTATGATTAACTTAACCGTGAAATTGTACGATGTAATTTATTTCTTCCTCTTTTTTTTCTAATTTGAATTTATAACAGGAGTAAATAACGTGTTTTAGTGAATGCTCGGCGAAGCTGCAAGATAATCATGTTTCAAAAACTTTTCAGATTTCTGGACCATTCATACCACCCACGGGGATTAATAATATATGGTCGAATGATTCCGAATGATCTCTTCAACAACATAAGCGTTTCCTCTACAACCGCGTCAGCGATACCTCAGTCTTTCAGCAATTCTTCCAAGTCAGAAATCGCATCAGCGATGGCTTTTTTAAACAAAACTTCGCAGCAAGTAACTCGCAATGTTTCCTTCGTTAATACTACGGACAGTGCTGCTCTACCACGATGCCCACCTTACCCGCCTAATCTTGGTATAGCCTACATTTCTGTTTTATCTATTTACTTTGAAAGCAACAAGTTTTAATTAATTATAATTATTCAAATACATTGGGATAATATTTGCCTAATCCAAACTAGTTTTTGGACAACTTAGATGATTATTTATAACAAATTAGACATTTTTCTTAATGTGAATACATGCGCACAATTAATATGAATGTACACTCAGCTTATTACGAACACATTCAAATCAATTAATACATATGTGTGTAAATTGCATAAAGATATGAAATTTAATATAGCACTGCACGGAATTTCATGAATTCTATCTTGTAGAAATGCGACATTTCTGAGAATATACGTTGCTACTCAAACGGTTGTAAAGCAAATAATTTCAATGCACAAAATTATAAATTTTGTGCATGCTCAAAAACAATGGATAATACACTAATTAAAGCGGCAACATCTTTTACATTACATTTGTAGACAAGAGTACACAACATACTACGACTCTACGTTAGAAACAAAAATAGACCTTCAGACACATCTCTTTTTCATTTGTTAATCTCCATCAAAGAAAGTAGTCTGAGTCTCTTTAGAAACATCATATGACTCCCGCGTATGAAAAATTGAGCTCTCTGATTGTGAGAAAAATCATTAAAGTGGCTCATTAGTTGTTTCGACAGCGAAAAGATGTGCCGAATCTCAGTATAAGACAATTGAGTGTGTTACAGTGGGGCCGCTTAAAGTGGAGCTGTCGCCTCCAGAGATGCCGGCGATGGAAAAGGTGTTCGCGGAGGTGAAGCAAGGTGGCCTGGGTTCGCCAGCTGAGTGCACGCCAAAATACCGAGTCGCTATAATTATACCTTTCCGGGATCGGCTGCAGCATTTGCGGATACTTTTATACAATTTGCACCCGGTACTTCTGAGGCAGCAGATAGAGTATCAAATTTTCGTGATCGAACAACAGGGTAAGATACTGTAAGACACAACAAAAAATCATTTTGCGAGCAGTTTTTTTACGAGCTTTTCGTATTGCAGGAGATACACAGTTCAATCGAGCGATGCTCATGAACGTTGGCTTCGTTGAGGCCATGAAAGAAAGGGACTTCGATTGCTTTGTTTTCCACGACGTCGATCTTCTGCCAGAAAACGATAAAAACCTTTACACCTGTCCAGAGCAACCGAGGCACATGTCAGTTGCAGTTGACAAGTTCAAATATAGGTAAATTGTTTGCAAATCATCTGCTTCGACGAGATATGGCGATGACTGGTATAAAAGTGTATTAGAAGAAAGGAAAAAAAGAGTCTTGTTACTTGAAGAAATATAGTTACGGTAACGAAACGGTTGTACGTACAAACATTCTTTCTTGTTAATTGAATATAACACTATGGAACATTTGCACTTGGTGCTAAGCTATAATTTCATGTGACCTCAATAATAAAAATATTGAGTATCGCATATAGTGAGTGTGACGTCAGCGGTGGTTTCAGACGCGCATCTAATAAAGATGTTATCGGACTGTAATGTAAAGAAGTCCTTGGATGATCCTTAGCGTCAAATTAATAAGCTGGCCATAATAGTTAAGATTCTCAGGAGATAAAGATAATCATTGATAAACGCTCTTTATTCTTGGATTGGAGTTGCGCTAATTACACATGTGCTTATTTCAGGTTGCCTTACGCAGACTTGTTTGGTGGGGTTTCCGCGTTAACCAAGGAACACTACCGTTTAGTTAATGGATTCAGCAATGCCTTTTGGGGCTGGGGAGGGGAAGACGATGACATGGCCAACCGAATTAAAGCACACGGTCTTCATATATCACGTTACCCGGCGAACATCGCTCGGTATAAAATGTTGCTTCACAAGAAAGAAAAAGCTAATCCAAAGAGGTGAAAAGTCAACATTGTGAACTATTCTCAAGTTTGTTTGATGTCGTACTCATAATTATTTATTCATATTTCAGGTACGAATATCTCAAAACCGGAAAAAAACGATTCGCGACTGACGGATTGAGCAATCTCAAATACGAATTAGTAGATAAAAAGAAAGAAAAACTGTACACTTGGCTACTCGTGAAACTCACACCGCCTCAGCCCAGCTGATGGTTGCATTGGATCGGATAAATCGGTTTCTGAATTTCACGATTCAATTCTACCGGGCTGCGTATGCAAAATTGAGCTTACACTGTAAATATATGGAATAATCTAGTTACAACTTCATTTTTAGAAAACAGAAATTAGATCTGAAAATGAAGCTCCTTATATTCTATGATTACATAAATATTATTTCAATTTGTACATGATGAAATATTACAGTTCTGTAAAACCACTTTGTGCGGTGCAATTCTAAAACTAGATTAGATATATGTTTACAGTGTCGCTTGAAAAGCCATACTTATTCGTAACGAGAACAATAAGGCAAAACGACGAAACAAAATAATGTTAAGCGACAAAAGTCGGAAGCTTAACAAACTGTAGTGAACGCGATATGCCAAATACGAATATTTGTACTGATAGAGAGGGATATTTTTTCTCGCGTGAATCGTTATATTTTAGGTGACGTCTCGAAGTTGCTTTGATTGTTAATTGCGAAGAGTACTCACTGAAATGGAAAATGCGAGTACGCGGTTAGAACCGAGCCCAGCTGGTCTATATTGTTATATGGTATTTTTTATCGCGGCCGCTTCGCCGCATTCGACATCGAACTTTCGGCCACGGCGTCGAGTCAATGTGAATTTACATTCCACGTACTCTCGAACGATTGTTCACTATATTTAGTATCAACGTCAGAATGCGTTCGCCAATTACTCGGTGAGACAAAAAAAGTCAGACGGGAGATATATGTAAAATACACCCAAATCGCTTTAGCGACAAATATCGCAGATCTTTTTTGTATTGAATAACTTTTATTTTTGTATGTTGTTTTTGTTGGGGTGATATTGTGTTGTTTATTTGTGTATTGTTTATAAGACTAGTTACGTATTTTAAGTCATGTACATTTTGACCTTTAGTTGATAACTTGCCCATATTGCCAGTGCACTTTGCAAGTGCCATTTCCGCATTGCTTCGGCAAGCGAACCAGTTTATTCTCATAGGGAATTGCAGCTATATATTTTTGCTACTTTATAATTGCAACTGTTCCAACTTCCTTCAACTATTATGATTGATCAATTATTTATTTGTATGATCATTTCGAGCATAACGCATTATTTCAATCCGTCTCGGTAGAATAAAATAAAATTAAAGTGCCAATCAACGTAAAAGTGATATCAAATGAATTGATTTCGATCACATTAAACTTTATTTTGTATTTGCGTTAATACAGTTTCAAGATATTCATTTCACGAATTTGATTTCGTAAATTATGTAAATGAATACCATTTTCAGTACGTTTATTTTTATTCTGTCAAAATTGTAATAAAATCTTCGTTGTCTTTAAAGAAAATTTGTGAACAAAAGTATTCTAGAGCGAGAAACGGCTGATTCTAGTGAGAGAATTAATCTGCAAAAGATAAACAACTTTTTACAAAAGTTCCGTAGGTGTTTTCCACGTAAGAGGAACTAGTTTGAGTAAATGCATGCAAACGATTAATAGCATTCCGTATACATGGATTCAAATTTCATCACATTCGAATTTGTAAACAATCGCAAGTGACTGTAATGATATGCCGATAAAAAGTGCAATATTTGTATCTAATCCATTTTTTCAGCAGAGAAACTCTCTCCAAAATATTTTAAAAGGGTTAATGGGTAAATAGATATAACTAGAAAAGTCTAGTTATTATACTGACAGCGTAAATCTGCGCCTCGGTTTTTTAAAAAATATATCCTAAACATGCATACAATAAGAAATACTGTTACTTTTGTTATAATACATTGTTGCAAGAGATTCGAGGCATTCTCTTGATTACTACTGTAAACTAGCGACAAACGAATAAATTTATCTACATTTACATAACGAGTTATTTAAGAATGCTTGTATACATTGGAAAACAAATATTTTATAACAGTCACATTCACAGAAATGTCAGAGGAAGCCGAACATAAATCACATTCGGCTTTCTTCAAGTTTCAGTGTAAATAAAAAGAAAACTAGATTAATCTGCTCAAAATACAAAAATGTAATCTGACATCTCCGGTTGAAGCTTTGATAGCAACATTTTTACAGACGAAGTCGATTTGTTACATATTAAATTATTATTTCGAAATATACTAATATCAAAAACAAAATTCCTCTCTTAATTATCAACCGACTTATTTTCATCATTCAATTATATATTTTTCATTAGAATAATTGCGTTGTGCCTTTATTCAATTAATTTTGCTATTAACCACATTTATGCCATCAATTCGATTTCAAATTCGTTCTCATGTCAACAGTAGTTGACAGTTGTTTTCTTCTTTTTTTATCGAGGTTATTTTTATAGAAATCCATTTTTTACAAGCTTTGTTTTGGATCAAATTTTCACTCGTGGTTTTGTGTTTCAAACTGTGTAAATGTTCATAGATTATTACATACCCATGCAAAATTTCAAAAATATATTGAGCGATTGCTGTGCAAAGATGAAAAACTGCACGAAGAACGTGAATATTTCCGACATTGTAAATTTTCACTGGTTAGCAGTGATTTTGACTGGCTTATACACACATTTAAGACAAATATGTATCGTTGGGTTTTGTCTCGACGAAGAAAGTACCCCAGGTTTAAGTTTCGATCACTCCATTGCCTCCATTATATTTGTCTTTTCAGTATTGTGTCTGTTAGCAGAGTATAAACTTTGGCCTAGGTCACTGAAAGAGCCACCCATTCAACTTATGTTTGTTTACGAGGTAACTTTTTCATTGCAAAAACTATTATACCTTATTTCTGTTATTTTATTTCAATTATTTTAGTATATTATAAATGATTGAATTCTTTTTAACATAATCTTTCCTGATTGAAATATTAATCCAAGTTCATACAAATATGACTTGATATATGAAAAATGATACAATGGCAAATCGATTAAACTATTATGCTATCAGCATTATGGTTATCAATTTAGGAATAAAGAAGTAACCGTCTGTTGACTTTTTCCCTGGAGAAATTTCTTTCATAATACTTCATAATGTGCTCCACCTTTTCAAAATAAAATCAATAAATTTTAATTGCGTTAAGAGCTTTAATAAGATCTGTTTGATGGGACAAAAATACATTACAAACTTGATATTATTGCCCTTTAAGCGGTATCATTTTGCAATGATCTTTATCAAATGTCACAATCTTACACGCAAGTTTTAATTTAGATAATTTTGAAATATTATTTTCGCGCACATAGTAAAGTATGTTCAAAGAATATACTTGGAGTATAAAAGATTGTGAAAAGTATAAAGATAAAGTAATTAAAAAACTTAACAAAAGATGGTCGAAGAATTATCACGTTTTGTGAGGCTCAGTGATAATTATTCACAGTTATTATTTTTATTAATTCAATTAAATTACTATAATCGTTTCATTTGCATGAATGAGTGGATTAATATATTATAAACAATATGTTCATCAATTATGGTAACGTAAGCTCTCTAATAATTTAGTTTGGTCAATATATGAAGATGAGATTGAATTTTCCAATCTAAAGTTATGTTTAGCTACGCATGAAATATAGCTATACATTTATCCATATAATAATAGCATTCAATTTCAGATATTAGTTGCTGCTTTAGTTACTAACTTGTCGATGAGCTTAATTTGGATGCCGCTGATGCATGGTATATTGTGTTTAACTTCTGAAGCAACTAAATGGGTAAGATCAACAGTCACTTGTAAATTATTGTTTAATTTCCACATTCAAACAAAAAACTAATCTTAAATGTAAAAAATGAGCCCACCATTAATATTGAAATAAATAATATGAGAAAAATAATAGTAGATAATCAAATAATTATAACAATAACAAATTTGTCTTTATAGGTAGACTGGATGAACACTTTACCAGGATTGGAAAATATAGCTATGATTGAGAAAGTTGCGAGATACTTGGATTCAGATTCAGCTGCGAGCCACTCTGCAATGTGTTTGTCTATACTATCATTTGTTTGGATGTTAGATGCTACAGAATCTCTGGATGGAATTTTTGACCTGATCATTAAGTAGTGCATACCAAATACCAGTTTGTTGACCTGATTATTATATCAGAAAGTTTTGCTATTGTGATGTATAAACTAATTATGAAATTGCAGGTATAAGCCAAGTCGAACTTATAAAACAAGAACCAAGCATAAAAAAAAGTTAGAGTTTGCAAATCCCGTAATAAGCGGTCATTTCTGGTACAGCCTATTATATAATAGATTATACGGAAAGATTTATTGAGTTAAAATATCAACATCTAAATTAATAGTTAATAGATAAAAAAAGTTTAGAAGT
>JABFQD010004453.1:0-11778 GCA_022817045.1 Psix sp. ZL-2020
TTGGAGCATATTGAAAATGCGAGGAAAATCGAAATTGAAAGAGTTGTGACCTACGAGAATGACTGATTTTCCGGCCTCTTTCAAGAAGTTTACAAAATTCTGGCTTAGTGTCTTCAAATTTGTCGCAAGTACAGGTTTACTATGAAATAAGAGCTGCCCGCCAACGATTTCCAAGTTTGTCACTTCTGTCGTGCGTGAAGGAATTCCTTACAGTGAATAAGCGTACATGCTGAACGTAGGATCATCGTCTCCGGCACACTTGGCTGCTATTTGCACGATTTCCGACGTCTTCTGCAATCCGGTTGTCTCGATGTCCACATACACCAGAGCGCTGTCTTCTGCGACAGGTGGGCTTGAAATATCTGCGGAGTTCTCAAGAACCGGAGCCGTCTAGAGAAAAGCAACATCTGACATATATGAAACGCCTTCCCGGCGACTATATTGTTCTCGTCTTTGACATTTTTGTTGCTTCAAAAAATTACGTCGAGCCTTGTACTTGACCGATTGCTTCAGAACTCGCCTTTTCAGTCGCAGAACGTCCTTAGCTTGACGTTACTTCTCATTATTTAAACCAACCGGTAACCCAGCTTTTTGGAATACCTTCGAAAGATATTGTGTCCCGAGATTGGTTTGGGCGACTGCTGCTGCTACGCGATATTTATAGCTCACTGTTCCACCGTAAAATATTCTTTTTGGAGCCTTGCTTGTTACTGTGTTATTAAAACTTTCATTCGCTTGCGTGGACCCGCGTGGCGCCAAACTACTCGCTGACAAAGCAAATCGTTCAAATAGAGCTTCGAGATCTTGACGTAATCCGACACCAGCTAGACTTTTTCCTTCCGGCAAACCTCTGTGTTTATATTTTACTGGGTCTTCTGAATATTTGCACCAGGGGCCACAATTTTTGTGCTCGCCAAAAGTATGATTGACAACATTTCTGTTTGCTGCTGCGGTTGCTTCCTCGTTTGAACAGTTTTGCGCAAGGGCATACCCAAAACATTTTTTCAAGTAATCAATTACAGAATTGTCAAATTTGTGCTTGGGTTTCAGTTTGAAAAGAAAATTGTTCAAACTTTTGATCGTGTGATTTTTGTCCAACCATTTGTCGACAGAATGTGAGCAATTAGCCTGGACTTGTGCTACCCCTGAACTGTCTCCATCTCCGATAAAAACATCAACTTGTATATTAGCAGCTTTTAAGCTCCCATTCTTTTCTGACATCAACTCGACCGCTACAGCTGATTCCATCGACTTAGCCGTGCCTGCATAAACGCCACAACAATTATGCGTTGATGGATCATGTCCGCGCTCGCAACGGTAACATTTGCGCGTCTTTGCTGAGAAAGCGACCAGTTTTTTGCTCCGATACCCAAAGCATGAACCTTGACCTTCATTGCTGTTATATTCTCGTCCCGTCCTACGAGTTCCATAACCCATATCGTAGCTCATTGCTATGCCAACGCATTCTTCTGAGGTTTTTAGATTTTAAGGGGAAGGTATATTTGGTTGCGGACAGGTGTCAGTGGAGGTGCTTGCAGGAGTCACGGATCTGAGGGAATTAAAGGATATGGAAAAAGGATATGAGGCTTAGGAATGGAAAATGAATAGCAGATAATTCTATATTAAAAAAAGCGTAAACATTGAGATGGAAGCTTGAGAATGGATGAACCGCTTCAGAAAGCGAAAGGCAAATTGCTCGCGTCAATGTCTAGTTGCGCCCTCGAATTGTGCAAAATATTTTTTAGGTCACCACGTAAAATGTAATTTTGTAATTGTGTGCAATGATTTGTTTCGCAACAACGAGTTTGAAAAGAAAAATGACATCGTTTTGAGTGAAGACGGAATGAGAGCACGAAAGTGTCGTGGCGATGTAGTCTCTGAAGCTGCGAGAAGATCGTGGAGTGCAGTCCACGATTTATTTATTAAATTTTCGAAACATAGCAACTGCCCGATATACATCGAAAATATCAGGGATGCTGTTATAAGACTGTTAAAGGTGTTCTCTTGCATGGTTACGTAACAGATTCGATCTATGACTGAAATTATTATAAATTCTGATTAGAATTAAAGCAAATAACGCTTTACCAAACAGTTGTAAGCCAACTTACTTTCTTCAAGTCGGCTAATAGATCTTTACGCTCGTACAGTCTGGACATGGTGATAGAACATCTCGAAGATAGGTATATTTCGCGGGTCGCAAAGTCCGCCTCTATGAAGTAATGTCGAATTTCGGTCATAGCATCCATTAGCTCGTTCCATTCTCTGACGGCGAGCTTAACATTGGTCCAGAACTGCCCCATTATAGCAACGCAAGGCGTTCAGGAGTCTCCACCACTTTTTGTTAAACCCACTGTAACAAATTTGGTCTTTGATTTGTTCAGCGAGTATGTTCGCGCGGCAATAATGTCGTCGAACACACTATTCATCTTATCCACGTAGCAAGATCTCGACGACCAGAGATGACCGCCGTGCGATCAGTGCTAATGCTTACTCTAACTGCTCTACTCACTCGACACTGCTTACGCCACATGACAAGGATAAAGATCAATCATCAATTCATCACTCATCAATTTCCTCACGCGTCGTCAGCTTTGGGGAACCTTACAAAATCTATTGGCAAATTTTTAAAACGTTATTGAGCCAGCGCAGACCATGATAATAACTATTGACCCATTTATTCCGCGATTTAGCTTTTGAACTCAACATGTATGGAGTGACTAAAATCCAATGACAAACTCCACGACTTTTATTCGTGTACGTGACGGCTATTTCTTTCGGTGAGGACTTACCATCGTTGCCAGTGAATCCTTGTAGATCAATGATGATTGATATTTTTTCCCTCTCTGCGATTAAACTAAATCGATCTCAAGAACCCTTACAGCGTGAGTCGAGATCATTTAAGACTTGTTAACGCTAGCAAAAATTCAAAATTAGGGGCGACAAACAATACGCGTGATACTGACCATATTAAACTTCAATGATTCATAAGACAAGAATTTGTTAACAACGAAAAACAGAATAGATAATAAATTGTGTATTAATAGACACACGTCGGTGAGATTCAGCGTTCGACAAGAATTATTCAACGATAGCAAATTTCAGGGTAGGAAATAAATAACATGTTACGTATATGCATAATCTAAATTTTATTTCGAATCTTTCAAGTTTATAACGCACTGCAAATTGTAGCTTACATCTTAAACATTATCTTTTTACAACCTATGAATAACAAGTGCGACAAAATATAAATAATATTACAAATTACATATCAAATAATCAATGTTTCCGAATATATCATAGATAGAATCACCATTTTTTATACGTTTCAATATCCCTGATGGTGAATCCATCTCAAAGTGTAACTGGTTGTTGCAGTTTTGATCATGAAAATATAAAATAATCGCATTCAATTCATCATCACTCTGATTACAATTGTACAGGTGTTCAAATATAAATGAGCATTTGAACAGTTTTAACCAACACGTTGTTTTTAAATTAAAACATTCGGAAACCTGTAAAGTAGTATAATATTATTTCACTGATGACTCGATATGTATGCATACGGTAGAGAGACTATTCAGATTCAGAGTCTACTTCTCTGTACCCGTAAGGATGTGAGGAAAACCCGACGACTCCTCACTTGACCAACTGTGGCTTGACAGTTTTCTTCTCTCTCAAGGTAACTAGATCATGAAATGGTGTTCTACGTATCGCGCCGCTTTCCAACATCACTGCCTCTGTGCAACTGCCGGTTGCAAATTCTTCAATCGTTTTATAATTTATAAATTTTTTATCATGAAAGTTCAATGTAACACCTTTTACTTTGGACACTTCCTCTGTTGTACCATCAGGTTTTTTTATGATACAGCTATAAAATTTTGGCCCACCATTAGCAAGACTCGCGATATGAGTGCCCGTACCATAACATTACAACTCGTCTGTCGTATCGCCTGAAAAAGGTCCAGTTTCCGGATCGTATTCGCCGGGTCTACTGACATAAACAATTGAATCAGTATCATAATAAAGAACGCGTGTCCCTAATCGTGACAAGTATTTATACAGATGGATTCTAGCAAATGCTGTAGTGTAACAAGCAATTAGGACGTTAGTGGTTGGGGAAACAGTTATCGCCTTGCTCAGGTTTTTATAGGTTATATACGCTACGTCCTCGTTAACTGGTAAAAATGATGTCACCTCTACGTTAGCGTTATGTAAGTATTCGATCAAATCCTCGCGTGATTCGATCAACTTTGTTTTTGGTAGAATTGTCACGTTGTCCGAATTTACTCGAGGAGGAATTGAGACAGTTTTACGACCGAACGCAAACCAGGATTTTTTGAAATTTTTTTTTCTCCAGCTTAATTTTTTCACGTTCGAGATAATCGCGAACGTCATTGTCCTCGTCTTTATCTGTTGAGCACCCCGATGGCCAGTCGCTAGATTGCTGTTTGAATTTCAAAAAAATGTTGATATAGTCAGTAAATAAGCCGTTGCAGAAATCGTCACTGTTGGGGTTGTATTGTTTTGTTCCATGCTTCCAAATTTCATGAATAGTCAATTTCTTATACCCTAGTGCAACGGCATAGTTTAACTCATCCGCACCGTACGTACCATCGAAAGCTCTATCTTCGTCACTTTGATGCGGACAATCGCTATGTCTCAACTTTTCAACACACGAGCAACAAAAGGCAAAAGTCAAACGACCGTGAGATCGCATCGGCAACACGAGATGAAAGAGATTCGAGGGAGGTAAAACTCTACAACTGATTAATCTGTCGATGGTATTAGTGTCGTTTGAGCTACCCAGAAACTCTCGACTTTCTTCACCGGCGAGAACGAGCGAGTAATCTACTGGGAATTTCGTGTATTTTGATACATAGGGATATAGACTACAAACATCAACGTTCTTTATTTTTTCATGATCGCGAGCTTCATAGAAGATTGAAATATTTCGCGTACGTCCTCCAAAAAGAGTGTCACGAGGATTAAGCATGCATCATGCGATCTTATTTTGGTCCAAATAGCTTATTTCTTGTGGATTCGCTTTCAAATGCTTACCAAATAAGCATTCCCACTTCGTTATCAGGGTATAACCAGCCTGTTATAATGGCTGGCAAACATCAGAACCACCGATGTTGATGAAAATCAGACAAAACGTTGAACACGCTAGGCGTAGAATCCTGACATTCATCGTACAATATTTAACAATCTCTTCTTTGAAATCAAATGCGTAACTGTTTCTATTTAACTCATCATACCATTCTATACATTTTTCATGCTCGTTTGTCTTTATTGTATCGGAGGAATAGAAGTTTTTCTCCGGTAAGGGATCGATGTAATTTTGATTTTTTAATGTGTTGAAGAGATAGGAGAAATAACTTTTTGATTCCGCAAATCCGAACGGTTTGGGTAAATGAATGAAGAGCATTTAAAAAAAGTTTAAACTATCTATGAATATCGTCATGTACATAAGTTACAAAATTTTTGTACCGTTAATTATAAGATCAGGTTTGTTTAACTTATTTTCCACGATGTAATGCAGTATGAATTGCATGTCATATTCACTTCCATAATGCGCTATCTTTGCCTGTATATATGCATACTCCACATATCGCACACTCTTGCTGAACGACGCACAGATTAACAACGTGTTCGCGAACATTCTGTGTACCGGTCAAAATACTGTCCTAACGCGCCTCGAAATCATAAAACAGGTACAAAGGTTCTGCACTTGTTCGTTTTTCTTTTAGTGATTGCATAAAACAAAGATGACCATAATTTTCGTTCTTATAACATATCGAGCATTTACTCGAGCCAAAAAACGTGTTTTTTCGAACTATCCAACTTTTTGTAACACGTTTTACACCATTTATATTCTGCACAGACCGAAGTGGTCTTCGATTGAGATATTTTGAACGAATAATTTGAAATTTAAGTAGTTTAAGTTTAAATAACAATTTAGACACATGGTGCTATAAAAAATCGATTGCACAAATCACAAAAAACATCATCGAGCTTTTCACAAGGTGGATTACCACGACATCGCGAACTTGCGTTAGGACATCTGTGTGAGGATTCTTGAACGTACGTCTTGTTACAATGCGTACAATAATTTCGCACGGATAATTGCAAAGATTATTGTCATTATTTATCTTTTCAACTTTGTTGAAGGATAGATTGCACCACCCGCTTCCACGAACTCTTTTCATGATACTGATTTTAAACCTTAATCAATCATCTCCCTTTAAGGTTGCGTTAATTTGAACGGCGCTGAATATCATATCCGAAATGTCGCTTGATTGAACATCAGAAATATATCGAAACGACAATCATACCGCCCCCTGCGAAAATACTTCTGATTTGCATATTATCCCGTTGTAGTCGTTATCTTCATAACCGTCTATTATTTCTCTTCGTATACCATCCACACTTCTATTCAACCATCCTTGTATCCCCTCTCCTTCACCGAACGGCCTCAAAGTTAAAATTATCTCCCTACCGTACGCTTGAAACCTTTTATAATATAATTTCATGTCACTTACAATTGAAAATTCTGCTGCCTCCTCCTCCTCGTTCGTGTTACTATTATTGGTATTTCCAGTCTTTTTCTTGTTCGACACTTCCATCCCTCGTTCCGCCACTCTGAATTACCCATGCAACAATGAATTACTTTAAGGTTCCAGTTTCATCTGCATTTACATGTACGAATAGGGTATGAAATCATTTAAATAACCATGAAATTCTATGAAAAATATACGAATATTACAGTCTATATATTTATGCAACTTCATTCGTGCATTTATGCTAAAACTAAAAATTAGAAAAATTACTCACCAGTATGGCGTAGGGATCTATCCATTGCAGCCATATAGTTTACGGCGTCCTGGCTTACATTGTTAGCTTGTAAATAGCTGGCATTGTTGTTTTCGAAACTTGCACGCGTTAGCCTCGTGTTTGTATATGTCACGATGCGAATGCTGTCTGAAGACATAAAGTTTTCATCATTGTCATCGTCGTTATCATTACCTGCTTCGCTAGCCAAAATGAACACAAAATCATTTATCAATGGCATTTATCGACCCTTTGTTCGTATTCAATCCGGGTATCAATCTAAACAAAACATTAATATTAAACTCGTAAAAATCATTTAAATAATTTTGAGAATCATAATTAAATAAATTAAATAAATTAATATCCACATTTAGAATAATACATTCTTAAAATTTAATAAATAAATTTAATAAAAAAATCAAATGCTTATTATCTAGCGTTTCGCTATCGTCATTATTAAACTTAATAATTTAAAATTGATATTAGAATTTTTAACATTTTTTTGTAAACTTTTTATCGTTCTGTACATGTTCTTATGTCGTTTTTAAACTTTTCAATTTGTCTTGTGTAGTTGTTTTTGATTTCATATATTAATTTGAAAGTTCTGTTCCTTGCAGCTTTATGTTGAGACTGATAATATAGGTGTCACTAGAACATTTAAACAAGTTGAATAATCGGTCGCGATTTTGAATGGTTTTTTTGATTTCAGTTGTGAACCACTTTTTTCATTTTGTTGTATAGCTACTTCCTTTACCGAAGCCAGTTCACCAAGCGTATAAAGAACTGAATAAATTAATTTATTTGCGATAGTATTTAAATCATTATGAATAAAAAAATAAATTAAATTATTCATATTTACATTAAGTCTTTCTTCATTATCGTCAATATTAAAATTAGTGAAATTGTCATACAGTTTTATCTTAAAATTATTATTATTCAAGCTTTTAAAATCGCGTCTTAAAAATTTTCTCTTGATTTGCTGAGCATTGTTACAATTAAAAGCGACCGAGATCCACTCGTCATCCGAAACCTTTGGTGCATATTCGAGACGAGATCTTACGTCAACGCTTGCGAACATGAGATCTATATAGGTTTTACTAGATATTATTCTAGATTGCTGAGTTACAGGCTGTACTATTCCCCTCGTAAAAATAGATTCAGTAATTTATTCTCATATATGGTAATGGGAATTCAACAAATTCATGTTAAAATCACCCATCACTATTATTTTCTTAGTACATCGTCACACTTTTCTTCTGAAAATTTTAAAAATGTCACGTTTGAAGCACTCATCCGTGATGTTTTTCATTATTCTCGACTCAGTCAGAGCGAGTATCTCGATTTGACATGCCAAGACTGAAACTCGGTACCGATTACGTGTGCAATTTTTCCCAGAGTTGTAAGATGCTTTGTGAGTAGCATTGACGGGAATCCGAAGATTACCAGCTCGAAGACCCTATTTGCAGAGAAGTCCAGATCACGTAAAAGGCCTCTATGATTTATGTCATTAGTAAACGACGACGCAGGAATAGATTCGAGACATTTCAAACGATTGTCAAAAGATCGCATATCAAGATTTAATGCGCCGATATCTGAAATTCTGAAAATACATATTAATTATTTAAACAAAAAATCTAATTTGTTTCGAAATAATAGAAATAAATACAGCGAAAATTGAATGTTTCAACATTTATTTTGAAATCTTATATAATCACCTTTTGTAGCAGATTCAGTGTAAAAAATTTGACTATCCTGGTGTCTTTGTGCTCGTAGCTTGTCAAAAAATGTCTTCTCTTAATTTCAAATTATAATAGAATATGTAATTTGTTAATCAAACAAAATTTTAATATGAAAGTTTATTATTTTAAAAAGGGTCATTTAATGTTACAAAAATTTGCTCACCTGTATTGCCCATGTGAGCAGGGAAACTTCTATTACAGATTCGTATTTTATAAAAAAATATGCAAGTTTTGTATAAAACATTTATTCATTTCTTTGACAGGGGGCGTTGTAAATGATAAAATTAGTTTTTTTCATTTTTTACATTAAAAGCAGACTCAACACAATAAACTGGAAGATTATTTCGAAATTTATTTATAAACATTCTTCACCTTTAGCAAGAGCGTACATGATGATATCGATAAATAAATATTTTTTGTAATTATTTATTGTGTCTGCAAACAAAATATTAACAAGATTCTCTAATAGTAAAACAAATGCTCTGTCTTAATTTATAAGATTATTTGAGAAATATCAGTTTTGGTTGCCCCCCACCCCTCCCCCAATATTGTGCCTAAATGTACTTTGTAATCTGAAGAGAAAAAGCAGCGCTCTCCCACTGTTTTCGAGATAATCGGTACTTATCAGTGCCGGCCAAATACGTTTGGAATTTACCGAGCGCACGGATAAGCACTTAAACTCGAACTGGCAACGGGTGGTATCGCTTAAACATATATAAGCGATAATCATTTAAGGGTATATAGGAATGTTCAAAAATCTTACTCACTTTGACGGAACAATAAAAATTGCACCGTTCTTTCACAGCCTTTTTCTTCGTTTTTTTAACTTTGTGATAGTTTTGCCTAAATGCAAGATTTTCGGTGTTTAAATGCATGTGTTCACCGCAAGTATCACATTGCATCACGTCCACAAACACGTGATTTCTTACCAGAAACGCTACCAAAGCTTCCTGACCAGCAGTAAGCAGAACGAACTCTCTTATTAGCATGTTGAAAGTAATTACATTACTTATTAAATGTCAAGTGCCAAAAGAAAAAATTATTTCGGTTGCATGAAACGTCAATGGAGGGGAACTTGCCAGTCTATCGTTTCCGTCGCGAAAAAGAGGAGGGAAGGTGAGGATGAAATCTATAGTATTGAGACCTATAAATGTGATTATCTCCAACGGTGGGAGAGCGCCACATTTTCTCTTTGAATTCGTGTTCAGCGCGTTAAAATCCTTCGGAAAAATCACCCCTCTTCCCATGTTAGAGAGGGAGGGGGCAACTAAAACTGATATTTACCGATTATTTTTTTCCGAAATATTTCTTTTTGTTCTACAATTTGAAAATGTACAATAACAAATGCAATTGCATCACGATGGTGCTGTATTAGTAAAATATACAAATAGTTCACTAATAAGGATATGAATGAAAAAAATATTTTCTGTAATAATAGAACAATGTTTAATGAAAATACTAAAATTAATTGAAAACATAAATCATACTTGACTAGTTGAGATATAAAGTTTTTTCATTACAATATGTTCCCTAATTGAATTTGCACTAGGCGTTTCTTGTTTTAAACTAGGCCATATTAGGATTTAAGTATATTTTCCCTATTCTGGAATACCTTGTTCAACCCTGCCTAGATATATGAAGGCAACAACATGGCTTCCATACAATGAGAGCAACGTAGAATACATAGCTACTTATAGCATTGTACTAACTAGATTTCCCTGTTAAGGCTCAAATACTGAATTCATACCTAACGATAGTTTAATATTAACTAGAATGCCCTGTTAAGGCCCAAATACTGAATTCATAACTAGACATATTTCGGTATTAACTAAAATGTCTTGTTAAGGCTCAAAGAGTGAATTCATGTCTAGACATACTTTTGTATTAACTAAAATTCCTAGTTACGGCTAAAATTCCGAATTCATAACCAGATATATTTTAGTACTAACTAAAATTTCTTGTTAGGACTTTCATGAAAGATTCTCAGCCAAACTAGGGGTCCACTATGAATACCTTATTAAGTAAAAGAATATATTACCATCATATCATGGATGAAAAAAAGTTTTTTGGAAAGCTAAGAGCACAAAGGTATCAATATACACAAGTTTATTACAATAAATATATCACAAAACGTAAAATTAATGTAACATTAATTTCCAAATAAATAACAATTTTCAATAAATAACAAATGTATATTATATATTTTGCAATATTAATCTGATGTTCAGGTATTAATATATTCAGTCTATTTAATACGTATGTATCTTTGAAATTTAAGATCCAAACCCATTGAAAAATAGTTATTATTTCCATTTATAATCTGGTCCCGCAAATAATGTTTGAATGATACAGAATTAATAGATAAGCTTTTTTTTCTCGTAGACATTATTTTGCTCTATATCACTTATGGATTTTTTAAAATTATACTTTTAAACAGATGTCGGGAACATCGATCAAACAATAACAGAATATTATTAAAAAACAAACTTCATCGACCAACATAGACGACAAAAATGTTGATTATAATTCTATTTCCGATCAAAAATTTATCAGTGGTGATGAATTTATCCGTAGTGCTGTAGATTCAACTAATAATTTGTATGTATATAATAATTGAAATTCGATTTTTGATAAAGAATTCGGCAGTACACTTGATTCCAATTATTCAGAGGAAAATGTTGCTATAAGTTTAGATTTTCAAAGTGGAATTGTAAACGTTAGCAATAAAAATATAAATGACGGTTTTAGCGAGAGTAATGTTTATTATAGTATAGACGGTTCTAATTTTGACGAAAACGAATTTACAAATGATGATTGCGTTAATTCTTAGATCGATAATGTGTAAGAGAAAAATGAAATTATTCAGTGGACTATAAATTGTAAGATTTTTCTTTTTTTTAATAATTTATTTCTTAATTTTATATTACCATATATTGTCATAACGTGAATTTTTGGAAATGTATCAATTTTTTTACTTAGCTTATGTCATTCGTTAGAAACCAATAGTATGAATATGAGTAATATGATGATTTTAACAAACACTTGTTGTTAAAATATAACAATATTTAGTAGTATTACCAAAAATATAGCACAGAAATATTTTATCGGCATACAATAAAATGCTTATTTTTGAGAAAATGTAATTTTATGAAATATTGAAAAGATATATTTAGGTTATTGTTATCTTACTCGATGTTTAATTTTTATA
>JABFQD010004454.1:0-11778 GCA_022817045.1 Psix sp. ZL-2020
ATATTGCAAACAAATTTTGTACGTTAGATATATAGGTTGAATGTCATATATGCTACTCTTTAAAAACAGTCTTCTTGTATCTGATGAACGCTACTCATGACATGTTTAAATCCGCTCACCGTAAGCGGATTCCACTTGCGACAAATAAAATCCGTCCATGACAAACGGATTTAATGTTTTTTTTCTTTAGACGCTATGATCAAAAATGCTTGAATTTATAAATCTCGTATCAATTTTTCATTTATTGTGGAATTATGTATTTAAACATGGAAACATTTTGCTCATATCAATGTTTTAATTTGCAACACCGTGAATATCAGTTTTTCAAAAGTATTAAATTATATTATTTATGTCTTCAAATTATATTTCAATGAGAAACAACAAATCATTACAAAATTGTTATTTCATTTCGCTTTGAAGTTATATTAAAAGTCAAAAAGAACAAAATATCTTAAAGACAAAAATCATACTTTACATAAAATGCTTCGATTTAATAGGCTTTTCTTATTTATTACTAAACTATTTAATGTTTTACTCTGTCACATTCATTCTTTCAAAAACTAAAACAATTACCAACCAACTCTCATTGCATATTTTAAATATCATTTTTCGTTTGTAGAAAATATAAATACACATATATTTAGATGCGACACAATAATTTCTACAACGTTCAATTTAGTTTTTTAATATCACAACAATGTCAAGAGTATTATATTAATGTACAATACTGCGAATCAATAAACAACGGTGATCATAAATACTATAAGCCGCAAATGTAAAGTTAAATGACTGGAGTTTAAACTTGAATTACAAAGAGAAAGTATATGGATAACTATTCATAAAAATGAAATATTCAAGCGTCATCACTTCTGACGATCATGATTCATGTAAAATCGCAATTTCGTTTGTGAGTCCTTTTGTCAAGCAACGGAAGGACAATCACCACCGTATTCCAGATAAAAGTCGCATAGATTCATGTCGATGGCGGATCGAGTGTGCAGATATGAGAGCAAAATTTGAAAAGAAGCTCGCGCGCAGATGCTGACACAAGTAAAACCCGGTTAGGTTATTCAAATCTCAATTCAAAAATTGCGCCGTCAATGTGAAGTACCGTCTTTTCCTAATGCACAATTGATATGCATCGTCGTGACTGTTGAATGTAAAAACTTCCGCTTATTAATATTAACAGCTTCGACTTTCGCGATGAAAAAGCTATTCTATATTAGTTTATTATACATATATTCAAGCGATTTATATATTTCTTCATCAATAATAGAATTTCAAATCAAATTGATTTTATGGAAAGAATAGAAATGACATGAATGAAAATATTTTCGAACATTTGTTTCTTAGAATAGGAAAAATCAAATAAATGGATGTTTTTTACAATGAAAACATATTAATTAATGAAACAAATACGCATATTACAATTTATCTTGAAAATACTAATAATAAATTTAGACATCTCTTTGTCTCTATCTAATTTCATTGTTAAAGCCTTGAAATGCATGATAAAAACAAAGCATTTTTCATTTTACAAGCGATGCGCACATCATCGTTCCTCAGGTTTAGGCTGGATGTACTAAGTTGAAAAAGGGAAAATTTGGAAAGAAAGATGGAACGGGCAACATTGGTTTGACGCTGGAAGAGAGCAAACGACAGAGTGAAAACGAGAAGAAACAATGAGAGCGTGTTTATCTGTAATGGAATAAGTTGGCAACAATGGTATATTGTTAGTAGGATGGTCGCTCCGTCGTGTGACGGACATTATCGCCGGAAGTTGCGTTTCCGTAATACCGTACTCGACACGTCAGAAGACGTCAGTTCCATGATTCGCGAATGTATGCCATGCGAGCCCGCAAATAGGCTTCCATTCAAATTCACGAGCGTCTATCGAACTATTTGAGTCGCAAATAGCGAAGCGCTCCTAACCGCGTGGTATCGCACTCTTACGACTAGTCATCACATTGCTGTTAAATTTATCGCGATAGCGCGCCTCCGCCATTTGCGAGTAAGACGCAGAGCTTTCGTTGTTTTCGGACTTTATTCTCTAGTTGACATCTCTGCAAAACATTTCAAAGCCGTATTGATCAATCGGTGACCTCATTACTTCGCGACAAATACAGCTGGAACTAATACAGCAACGGAGTCGAGGTGACCTGTTTTTGAGAAAAACCGATTCAAGATATAAAAGAGTAAAGCCTGCCTAGTGCTAAGCCTTTCAACGCTAGTACCCATCATAAAAGGACATTCTGAATTCAGTTTTGGATTCGAATAATTATACTCAATGCAAGTAAATGAAAAGTAATAAATGAAATGGATGAATGAATATAACCACAATGTGTATTGTTATTAAAGTTGTGAATAAAGTTCCGACAAGGTTTTTCTCCAAAGTTATATTTGAACAAATACTTTTGTCCAATACAATTATATTTGATTAAAAAATCAGTTTATCCATCAGTATACATGTAACAATGCGAATATCTTAGAATAAAACTTGTGCATTTTTTACTGTCATTGTATTTTCAATTCTTTATTTTTAGAGCAATTTGGAATTGTTGCATTATTTGGAATCATTTATCTTAAATCTCAAATCATATACAGATTATGACGGTATTTTTAGAACACGTTTACATTGAAAATGCAATTGTATTTTACTGTTAAAGAGAGTTTCAATAACTGAATATGTTAAAAATTCAGTTAAATTGTTTCAACAATTAATAGCTAATTTGCGATATGCAAATATTAATTAATTTTTCTATCTGTTCAAAGGATGAGACACGTGCTACGACAGTTTTATTTTCTTAAATTGTTAACAACTCAATTCAAAGTGGTAGAATTTTTTACTTATCATTGATTAAAGTTTTGAAATTCATCTTTACATTCGTTTGCTTTAAAAAATCCGCTTACAGTATAAATGTACGAATCATCTCGTAATTTTTTAAAAAGTAATTCCAATAATTAAATTCAATTATCGTAGCGCTAAATCACTCTCATTTACCTCTAAGTATAGTAGGGGCGACGTAATTATATTGAAAAGGTAAAATAATTTTTATCACAATTAGCTTTCATTTATTTTGCAATATAATCCAAAATAATTTAATGCATATATCATAATAATTCAATATATAAATTTAACGTGTTAAATCAAAATGGTTTTAACTAAAAAAATATATTCACGTTATCAATATCAATGTTCCGAATGATTATGATATCAAATGAATTTACCATTAAAAAACATAAATTTGTTAACAAATAAACTTTGAAATGGAAAACAATCGCTTTAATTACTTTCAAGTAAACAACTGTTTCTTTATTAGATGTGTCATGTCATTTACATTTTCAAGTTAAAAGAAACCATGGAAATCTTGATCGAGCAACTCGGTAGAGTAATTGAATTCTTATCTCCTCTATATACGTTCGTGTCAAAAGTCTTAAACACCCAACCATTTGCTAAGTCAATAATTTGTATATCAGCATACATACTCCTTTACTTAAAAATAAAGACTAAATATTTGTGTAACAATTTATTAATTTACATCCTAGACAATTACGTAATAAAAATTATAGAATTTCATATCATATTTGAATGACATACTTTTACATACACCATGACATAAAACTATCATGTTATTTTTTGTTTGATCAAACTAAGTATTATGACTTGTGTAAATTATGCAAACGTAACTTATGTAAATTATGTCAACTGTTTCTGCTATGTAAATATATACAATTTCAAACTTTTAGCTCAGAAAATAAAAATAAACGTATATCATGTAGCTACATATGTAACTATTGAAAGTTACAATTTTTTTCTATGCGCTTCTGCTGGCAGGATATTCAAGTTTAACTAAGTCTGTCAAACAATTTACTTTATACCTTGGGTAACAGCTTGGCAAGCTCCTTTTCATTCTCTTGCTTTCCGTCTACTACTCTCATTGTTCTGCTAATTCAACATTATTTTTCTAAAACCCTCTTGTGTGGAGGGAGACTCATGGTTTCTCTAACTGAATTTAGAAAGTTATCTTCTCTAATTTCAAGCCGATCGTAAACCCAACATTACTTAGTTACCTTGTTCTTCATAAACAAAGCCGAATGTTCATTTGATTTATCAACGTAAACACGACAAATCAAACTTGTACATCAATCTCAACTTCTTCAGTGCCAAGGCCATTTTTGAAATAAAAAATGCGTTTGAAATAAACTTTTTATTTTTTAACTACACACTATACACATACACTTCAAAATAAATGTCATTTTTCAAAACAAATTTATAAATCAATTAAAAGTACAATTTTGATTTAGTTTCGATTATAACAATCGACAAAGTTTAATAACAATTTGTGTACAATGTAAATACATATTTCTATTTGCTATGTATTTTCTTGAACCATAAGCACGAACCACCGTATCTGTAGAAAAATAATGTCCTCGGTAAAACATTCACGATACAGTCAATTATTTGATTATCAATCGTTTAATCGGCAGAAAAGTTCAAACAAAAAGCATACCTCTAGACGATAAGATGGAACGATAAGTGAATCGGTGCATCACGACATCGAATCATCCGTTTAATATTAGACGCGGAAGAGTGGTTGGAAGGAAGCTATAGCGGCAGACAGATTTTAATCCTTGTCGTAGCTATAGGGGACGACGCTGAAGTGACTTGAAGTCTCTTCAGGCGAGATGCTTAATTCCACCCCGTCCCTCCGCCGCACTCTAACTTTAACGCGCCCTTCCTGCCTTCGCTCTTCAGTAATAATCTTCTGTTCTCAAATTTTTCGTCATCAAAAAGACCTCACGTTACAACGATACATCGTGTACTCACAGTCTTCGTCTACATTGTCTATGACTGAGAAAAGACACGTCAAATTTTTTCAACGTATTCTTTTACTGTCAGTAATGTCATTTGACAACAGAATGTTGCCAATGGTAGAATAGACATTTTTATTCCAGAAGAGATAGGTTGATCATGATAGGAAAATATCATTAGAAAATGAAGATGAGTTAAAATGGGGGTAGTTCGTTATCCCAAAGAATAACATGTTTTTATACATGTTGTATATCGTAATAGATCTATGATTATACATGATGTGTATATGTCGATTATATTTTATGCATTTACATCTTGAAAGGAATTTATGATGCAGATGATCAGCAGAAGTAAAATCGTGTACTGGTAAATAAAAGGTTAATTGTATACATTTTTAATATGTAATAGGTAAATGTAAACATCCCTATGACGATATATTCAAATTTACAGTTTCTAACTTGAAATATGTTAGATTAATAGTTTTTGTCTATATATTTTAATATATTTAATCATATGCTTTCTAATGTTGCTTCGAACAGTTTGAAAAAAGATTTTTGATTTCTTTATTATACTTCAGGCTAAATATTATGGATATCATACAGCGGATGTCTGTTAGCAAGTTAAATAAAATTAATTAAAAAATTATACATGAGTAAATAAATGTATCAATATACAGAATCGTTACTTAAATTTGCACATTTCATTTAATAGATCTTTGAGTAAAGTTCATTTTTCCTACGCCTAAGTTTCGTTCACTTTTAGAACTGTCACAGAGGGCGCCGCATTCAAACCCAAAATTTATATTCGAAAAAATAAAATACATTTAAATAAATAATCAGAAAATTACACATTCGAACTGATTGTTATTGAATCAACTTGATTTGTCGTATCTAAATTTGTTTCGAAACAGAATGACAATTATATTTGAATAGAGTTTACAGCTATTAATTGAATTTATTAATATATATTTAAATAATAGATATTATTTATTAGTAAAACAAGTCTATTAAAAACTATGACTCACAATTAGCTTTTTATTTATTTCTGATCATAATCTATGTTAGGTTTGCAACAATTTTTCAAAGTATTATTGTTAATATAATAATTAAAAAAAAACTTTACAAAACCGAGCATTTTCATTAGAAATATTTTATTCTCGCTTTTGAAACTTTTTTTAGCATATATGAACTATTTTATGCATATACCAAACATCTATCAGTATATATGTCCCATATATATACGCATACTTAAATGGATAAGATTTTATGCTTTACATTTTTAATGAATAATAGAAGTTCATTAGAAAATATCACTTTATTTATATATTGTTTATTACCAAGCTTACAGAAATAAACCAGTTGTAATTAACAAATAAAAAAAATTAAAACTGTGAAAATAATTCCTTTGAAAAGTCTTCATTGACTTAAATAATAATAATAATAATATATTGGATAACTTTGCGGTATTCTAATGTAAACTTTCATAGGATCCTTTTATATTTATCCTGTCAAATCTGCTTTACTTTTTAGAAGCAAAAATGTACAAATTTTCAAAATCGGTGGAAAAAAACTCATTCAAATAAGTTTTGATACACAATTGTTTGTAATGAATTTGTAATTAATAGAAATTAAAATTATAAAATGTTAAGACATTTTTAATATTTAATCTGTTTGCGAATAATTTAAATTTTTTAAAACGAATGTTAAAGCGCAATTAAAATTGAATACATTCGACTCTCGCCTAAAGCAACACTATGGGACTGTAAACATTCACTTCGTGCAACAACTGTGGTTCCATAAGAAATATGTAATTTTTTCTGTAAAAAGTGAATTTGTTGGATGAAACAAATTTGTTATGTAGAATAACGCAAAACGGGAATGGAGTATATTCAAAGTAAACATAAACCAAAACAATATGTTATGAAATGATCGAAAAAAAAGAGAAAAAAAAACGGAAGAAAGCAAAAGATTAATTTGTTTATAATGTATTAATAAAAATCTCCGAAATAATTCACTAGCATATAGTACACCAATAAAACATCTCGACCTTTAGTTTTTCTTCGGTTAAAAATGAAAGTGAAAATCACAATTTTAAAATATTTGTCACCAAATGTTTTTGAATGTTTTTACACATGGTTTCAACGTTTGAATCATTCTTATCTTCATTAAATTTTTCTCAAGTGTTTTTTCAACATTCTTTTAAATTGACAATTCAATATAAATTAATATTAATCTTTCTGAATTTGAATTCTTCTGCGATTAGTTTTCAAATGAAAGGAAACGGGGCATAAAAAATAATAAACAAGTTGTACATATCGAAATCTTTGTCCCCTGATTAGAAATTCAAAGTCCAGTCGCGCCGAGACATTTCATCAGTATAAATTGGAGACATGGAAATGGGTTTCATCGCGACTTTTGTTCTGCCGCACTGCCTTTTACATTTCGTTTTTTCGAGCTTTTTTCGAATGATTTTGCACCACCTTTGCTCGAAAATGTATCCGTGTCCTCGAGCGCATTGCGCCTTTCATCTCTTGTCTCTGCAGCAGGCGAAGCACTTATACACTCAGCTTTCCGAATCTCTCTGTCTTCCCCAGCAAAAGTTCTGTCTTATTCTAGTCTTTCTGCAGACCGACATACACCCTTTTCCTATCTTTCCTTGTCCGCACATCCTTTTTTGCTTTCCGTGCTCTAGTCAATGTACTCCTCCCCCGCGGCTTCCTCTTTTCCAGCTCTCACCCGGCCTCAGATACTCGCAAGAGTACTCTCCTACTTCACGTTAGCGATACCTTTGCCTACTGTAACTCAAATACGTCATGATTTTAATACTTTTAACTTGTTCATAATCCGCTTTACAGGCATCTCCGCTGCAATCAGAAGTTGTCACTTTGAGTCCCGCATTGCAATTACTTCTCACTTTTTATCCGACTCAAAATGGTCAGAAGATTACACTACTATCATATCAAAGATTTCTTCATCACATTCTTTTTTTTTAACATTTCACATTTTTAAGAAAGTATGGAACTGAAGTACGATTTTGACAGAAAATTAGTTGTCAGTAAAAGTAAGTAAATTTGTAATCTTTGAAGTTGCAAACTCAAACTATAATTTAACTAGATTTTTAAGTTATTTTATTAAAAAAAATCATTTCATTTATTAATTTCAAATCAAATAATAAAGTTATTAAGTTATATAGTTATGCCAATTTAAGATAATAAATATCATACATTTTATCAAAACTGTCATTAAGAAACGTAAAATTACTTGAATTAATTAGAATAATTTCTCATGACCAAGTAGTCCCACTAATTTTTTTATTGAATATTGAGAATCAATCATTTTATTTCTATTTTAATCGTATAGTAAAATAAATATTAAAAAACTAGAAAAAAACTAGATTGTGTAACTAAAAAAATGGCGGATGATAGATACCTCGCCACTTGAATATATAAAATATTGTTTTTAGTTATCTGCAGGAAGTGAAGAAGTAATCACGTTTTAAAATTCAATTCGAGCATCAAATGTTTAAATTTAAACAATTCGAAAAAAAACAGTAAAAATTATATTTAAAATAGTATCACACTTTTTCTAAAAAAACGTAAAAAAGTTAAAAGGAAATAAGTGCAATCCTATTTTTATTATCAGTAAAAATATTTTATGTAATCAGTAATGTTATGAGAATTAATATATCTAGGGGAAAAAGTCTAGATCTGGTCAGACTTAAAAATAAATACTCTTAATTTTACATTCAAGGCAGATCTGGCATGAACACAAACCTTTTTATTAATGGAATTGTTTCATTTGGACAAAAATTTCCATTTTTATACTTGTAAAAATAACTTTCAATTAACTTGATCAAATTTCATTCAACTTGCGTACTTTTTTTATACATAATAGAATCTCATACATGTAATTAAATACATAGGTTTTTCAGCTATTTTAAAGAAATATACACGATCACACCCTTCACTAAGTTTTGTAGCTGTTGTATTCATCTGACTAAATAAATAATAAACTTTCAGAAAAATCAAAAGTTGCTTGTTTTACCTAAAATTAAAATTCAACCGGTTAAATAAAAGTTTCCTTTTATTATTCAATTAAAAATGTATTCATTAGTGAACAAATGTTTGTTTTAATTTTTTGATTAAACAGATGTTTGCAACGAGAAATTCTTCAGCGATGTTTAAATAAACTTTATATAATCCATATATTCTTTATAATAGTTTTTATTTCAACAGTTTTTTTTATCAATTCAACACAACTAACATCATATTATATATTGACGACTTCTACGAAGAAGGGCTTATCCCAAAATTATCCTATGTATATAACATGGGCAGTTTTTGAGTTAGGCCCTTAATATATATATATAATATTAATGCATAATCTAGAATAATTTACAATCCAAATGTGAAATTTAAATTCACCTAATTCTATGTTCTAATATAATAATTTTATTTCAACATCGTTTCTAAACTATTTTTCTTTCAGTATGAATAAATATGTCAATAACCTTGGCAATAATTATGACGCATCATTCTAACCTAGATAAATAAAGGTTTCCCTAAAATAGTTTTCGTTAAGAGCAAAACTGAAAGAAATTAAAAGCAAACAAGAAAACTGGCTGTCACGGTATCGGCGCGTCTAATGTTTCACAAGTAGGTGTAAGATCCAAGAAAATCCCGAGATCGACTGTAGCGGCCTCTAAATGGGTATTAGCCAGATTGTCGAACAAGCGCGCTGCTGTCATTGTAACACTAAGCAGAGCGGGAAGGTAAAGGGATTGGTGTTAAAATCTTTGCTGCCTGTTTATTGTCTTATTACATTCAAAGACGAATTCATAACACGATTTTAACGCACCGAAGCATTACTCCTAATATTTTAACAAGACACAAAAATCCTTTTATTTAACTGTCTAGTCTCATTATCAAATCTACAATACCACTTTATTTTTGCAACACAAAAAAAGCAAAAAATTATTTACTTGTTCTAAAAAAAAACGTTTACATGAAATCGATTGAAAGTTGTGGGTGATTTGACTGCGTAGTATTTTCACAAATTTACGATTTACAACAGGAAAAAGCGCGATGCGTTCTGATATCCAATACCATTAGGAGTGGATATATATATACCAGCAGAAGTGCGGCGTACGAGTTATGGCTGTACTTCCGCGGGAATACCATGTGCCGTGGGATCACCATAAGGTGGGATATTTCGTGAGGCCAATGTCGAAATCGCGCGCGGAAGTCAATTCCCAGCGGGAATTTCGAGTTCACCCGTTATGCCGAAAGAAGCCTGATGGGTGAAACACTGCTAAATAATCCGGCTTTCTTTCCCTCATGGGGGAAATGACCATTGACGTTCGACATTACACCGGCGGTGTAATCTTTTGACAAAGTGCATTTCCGTTTCGACTTTTTCCGCCAGATTGAATTCCTTCTCCAAGTTTTTCTAATTTCGCAGAAAGAGATTACACTAACCGCTACAAACAATTTTTCTTATAACCTTCGATTTTGATTAGTTTACGTCCTCGATACCGAGGTAACGTTAAATGGAAGGTGTAGTATGTATTTGAAGTGAAATGTTTAGAATAAGTTGAAAACGTTGTTGGATGTGCGACTAAAACGTTTACGGAGGAGAGCAGCGACTTTTCCGCTTGTGACATAACATGAATAACTGATGAAACGATGTTCAGGGTGAAGACCAAGTCCGCGATATAAATTCTAGAAGGTTGTCCTGTCCTTGCTCCCCCGAGTACGGGCCCCACGCCCTTAACATAAGGGTTATATTTGATAGATACGACTCGTCTAAGTGCTTATCGTATTTCTTAAGATGCGCGTGGTTTCATGTACCACTCTCACTCATAGCTTCAACTATTGGCTTCCTTCTCTCTTAAAACGCGGACAATCCTTTTACGCAATAAATTAATTTTTAATTGTACTACTTACAACTTTACGGCTTCCACGAGAGCACTCGATGCGCGTCATCTACTGAATTTATTGCGATAATGAAGTAACAAAATACAAGCACAAAATAACAACCTTTTCACTTATTGTAAATAAATGAATTTTTACAGATGCCCTTTTATATCATCCTCGAGATTGTCACCGGCTGCAAAATTTCATTTTAGAATAATTTTGTTGGGCAAAAAACAGTAGCTTCGTATTAACAAAACTCATTGTTTATATTTAAGAAGAAAACAGTAAATACGAAAATGAGATAAATCCTGAGAAGGAAAATAAAAAATGAGGGAGAGGAAAAGGTGTAGACTCCAAAAGAGAGCATAAGATAAAGTAAGGAAAAAAAGCGCGTAGTCTCGAGGCCACGAAAGCTTCTCCCTTACGGTATTCTTTTTCAATAATCGTACAAAGGGTTTAAAGGATAAGGCGACTCTCGGTCCTTTCCGATATGTCTCTTTGCTACGCTTTCTATTCACCATATACACTTTTTTCTCGCCTACTTTTTTCTCATTTGCCCTTTCCTCGGCCTAGGTCATCGCATCTTTATTATTACTGACTGGTCATGTGCGTTTTCTAACTGCTACGATAAACCAACTTTATCATTTTGTTTGATCGAGTTTTTCTTTCTTTTTTGAATTAAAATTGTTTTAATTTGAAAGTTTTTATTTTAAAAATAAAAAAATCGATTTAAGGAGTACAATGTAATTTTAAGACACTCAACAATTGTGTATGTTTTATGCAAATTATATTATAATACTTCGAAAAATTGAATTTTGATCTAATAGACTATTTTGTTTAATATGTATACTGATGAATGTTTATTCAATATTCAAAAGAGAAGAAAATCAATTGAATATGTAGAGCTACAAGATTATTTTTACACTATATTATGTCAACAAAATGTATTAAGAATTATAAACAGAATAAACCTTTTTTTTATGTGAAATTGCATGAATCGTTTCATTATTTCAATTGCCGAAACATACAGATTAGTAATTTCTTAAAAGCT
>JABFQD010004455.1:0-11778 GCA_022817045.1 Psix sp. ZL-2020
AAAAAGGGAAAAAAGTTTCAACACAAAAAAAAAAAAAAAAAAAATTAAACAAATAAGAACAACGTTGAAATGAAATGATAAATTTCAACAATAACTCTGGATTTTTAAAATAAAACAATAATGATATAAATAGTGATTTATTTCCGTTTCCTCGTCCATTATATAACCCTTTATAATAACATCAGCGAAACAAAATTCATCAATCTCCCAGTCAATTACCCGCCATAATTCAGCGTCTCCCCAAATCTCGACTCGGATCACCCGAAGTGACGAGCTTCCCCACGCGCGCGTCGCCGTTCGCGAAATCTTGACACACATCGCGCGCCCGCGAGATGGTCGTCACGGCGCGCATGCGCGCGCTCGCTACTATCTAGTCGCTTGGCAGTTCGCGCGCGAGCCCCGCGAGTAACGAGTTAATGCGTAGTTACTTGGAGTTGCCCGTTAAAGAGGACACCCGAGATGCGCCTGTCCGAGGCCAAATTGCCGCGAATATGACCGCCAATAACGTGCCAGTGCTTCGAAATCCGTCCAAAGTGTCGATGGATCAACGATACTAAACGTCGCTTGACAACAACAATTCGTTAGTGGTCTTTTTCTATTACTCTCTATCTCTGTCTTTCCCTTCTCTTGCGAGCTCGTGCTGTCTCTTTTTACACAAGTGAACACAGCATTACTCACCTCAGCTGATTGGTCGTGATTCAGAGTTGTCTATTTTCTTAGGCAAATAAAGATGCGCAAATGCTTGCAACTCAACGCGTCATCCGCGACAAACAACCAACGGGTCCGATGACGCGTGAGTCAAACGCACACTCGAGCTGAGACGTCGCGCCAGCGCGCGACCCAATAACAGCTCCGCAACTAGGTTAAGTTGCTTGTCACGATTTGAAGCGCGATTTTTAACTCAGTTTTAAATCCCAAGTCAAACGAAAATAGTGATAGTTGACAAAGTAACAAGTGATAGAAAACTAAACAAACAAATATTTTGTTTCATATTTTTTTTTCGTGTGCGGTAAAATGAATTCTGGATTTATTCGTTATTTGTTAGTTTTGCTATTTGGTTTATTAGGTTATGTCACAAAAACAAATTGCTCAAATATACAATTTTTTTTCCTTTGAATAGGTCGTTTGAAATTCAAATTGCACAAAGTTCAATTAAACGTTCGCCGAATCGCTTTCAACATTGTTGACCTATTTTCAAATATAGGTCAAGTTTTGCCTCGACTAGGTCTAATTGAATATTTCGGGGATGTTAAAAAAACAAGCAAAGCTTTGACAGTTTCACTTGACGATTCAAAAAGATTTGAATGAAAAAGTAATCACTTTCACTCAAGAAAATTGGTTTTTATTTGTAGTTTTTTCTTTGCATTATTAAAAAGAAACAGTGAACATTTACATCTAATCTAAATATATTTTTAGCTAAAACTAAATTGAATAACAACATTTCAAAATTAAAACGAATGAAAGCCTATTTTCAAAAGTTGAGAATTTTCACAGTCCTTCATAAAGTTGGTGTATTGTTTATGCATTGAATGGAAATTTTACGGGTCGAGTAAAGCAAACCTTTCACGTCTTTCATAGCAACGTGAATACAGATCACAGCACAGTAATCCTGAGGTTGGTGTTAATCATACGAATTTTACACTTTCTTCTAATTAAAACAACAAACTGAATCCATATTTTCTGTTAATTTACAATGAAAGTAAACAACGAATATCGTTGGTTTTATATTTTTGATGTTGCTACTTTCAATAAAATAATGTATATGTATCACAAGACTGAAACAAAAAAGAGTAGTTATAAAAACCTATATTTAGATAATTGATATATGCACTTATAGATTTAAATGAAAAAGTCCGCTAATTAAAAAAACATTAGATTTTTCTAATTACTTCAATAATCAACATTACATTAATAAAATTTCATATTAAAGCAGTATAAAAGTTCATAATTACAAAAGTCATAAAATACTCCAAATTCATAATTTTGAAATTAATATTTATACGTCAAATATAACATATTTGTTGTAATTTAAAATATCAATTGATTTCCCATCGATGATCTAAAATAATACACCAAAATAAAACTGACTCATTTTCGCAAAAAATAAAAACAAGCAAAAAATGTCATTACGCATTAATGAATGCTTCCAAAAATGACGAATCTAAGTCGATCTGAAAGATGCGCGTATTGGTAATTCGCACGACGCGAGCGTCACCTGTGGTCCGTGAGTTTAGATTGGACTGGAGACCCGGCGGAAGCACTTGTGTAGTGGCGCGGCTGGTGTGACGATTGTCTGCCAGCGGATCGCGCTGATCGGTTGTTCGCGAGTTGATCGAGGCGACGTCGTGTACAGGAAGCGGATTATAAAAGCGCGTCAGGGGTGCCAGGGTAGGTTGCACAAAGCTGGCCGTTTTCGCGAACATGCGGCAGTGAAGCCAGCCTCGCTGACGTCACGGATGGTCAGCAGCTTTTCCGTTCGACTGCTCTCGTCCTGCCTGTTGTTTATTTTGCAAATGTCTTTTTAAATTGGCGAATCAACTTTTAGGTTATGACAGGCGATTCGGTAGTTGCGCGACATTTTAGGTTATCTCAATGAGTCATTATTTTTTATTCACGTTCTCTTATGACTTAGTTATTTTGTTATCGATGTGTAGGATAATGAAGTGTTTCTTTGTGTGCTGCAATCAATGACAATATTGCGACTCTCGACTTAGATGCATAAACAGAACTCGAAATATGCGAACAATTGTTTTTGTCTTTTTAATACGTTTTAAAATGCACTAAGTTTCCTTATTTTTCATTTCTTTTATCAACATTTTATGTTGGCTCGTTTAAATGAACGACCAGAGAACAATGACGGAGTGATGAAAATTGCGTTTATTTATTTATAGAATACACAATCAACGAGTCAGCGAAAGTGCATAGCAAGTGAAGCTACGATAAAGAGCATTGTTCAAGCGATGGATTCCGAGGAAGAGACATTGTACGATGACGTTGACTCTGGCAACGAGTCCAGCGGGGATGATGTCGACTTTGCTATGGAAATCGAATCTGGCAACCCACGAGAAAGACCTACCGATACTGATGATTATCCGTTCGAAGTTTTGTCTACAGAGGAAATTGTACAACACATGGTTGATTGTATCAAAGAGGTCAACACTGTCGTTGAGGTGAAATTCAAAAATATTTATTCTCCGTTATTTATTATTTTATATAACTGTATATATATATTTAATGCTTATAATATTGTTTGTATTAATATACTGTTAATATAACGCCATTATTTTATATTTTCAGTTCATTTAATTAGACCCTGATGATATTTATTGAATGTAATAATTAATTCAGGTCATATGGAAAACTGTGCGATGTACTTTCTATTGCTGAAGATATATAAAGTAGACAAAAAATAACTCCAAAAACAAATGTACGACATTTAGTCACTGGATTACCAATGAAACGGATGGATAAACTTGATTCAATATAAAATACGGAGCATTTTATCACTGAATTTACCGATGAAATACATTTATAAACTCAGTTCTATGTAAAGTGTTAAGCGTTTTATCAATGCTGAACCAATGCAAAATGGATTCATGTTTAGTTTATGTTGGTTGAAGAAATGAACGATTCTTTTTTGCATAGGATCGTTTTGAAAGATGTCTCTTTGTTTGAGTACTTGCGCTTTTGTTTTTTTTCTGTTTGTAACGCATGAAGGAGCGCTAAGTCCAGACTTGGGAAGAGGTTGACGTTCCGTTTCCTTGGTCCCGAAACACGTTATTTATAAAGACGCGTTTTTTAGACGCGCGCTAAAGTTAGAGCATTTGGCCTTTACAACTATAATCGAACGCAAGATGGCACTGAACTATTAGTGCTTTTGATTTGAAATCAAGGCCAATGTTGAGCTTCAGTGATGACATTAATTAAGGATGTTTCATGTCGTGCTATGGCTTTTGGATAATATATGCGGACAAATTGGAGCGTAAATGACATCCATGCTAGGCCATTAACGCTCACTTGTCACACTTTTATAGAGACAAACTTGATTCTTTTTTGTTTTGTTATATATAACGAAACATATATATATAACAGTTTTTATTGCGGGCAGTGTTGTTTGACAATTGTCATCTTTTTTTTAGATACCTGCTACAACAACACGTATTTTGTTGAACCATTTCAAATGGGACAAAGAAAAATTAATGGAACGTTTTTATGACGGCGATCAGGAGAAATTATTTGCCGAAGCGCGCGTTGTCAACCCGTTCAGAAAAGGCCCCGCGACTGCACGAACTCGTTCGCAAAGTGTAACGGTGAGATTTCTAAACAGTTATGCTAAAAAAAGAATGAGAAATAATATAAGGATTGATGTTTATTAAAGTGTATTTAAATTGAAGAAATACATTTATCTTTAGTTTGGTTGTAAATTGATATTGATTTTACTTTTTACAGCCAAAACGCACTACCAATGGTACAGAAGAGTGCGGCGTTTGCTTCATGACTTTACCATCTTCGGTAGGTATTTTTATAGTTTCCTCAAATATTGACCTGTTGTAAATTGATCTGTTGTAAAAGTGTATGTCGAAGGATTGGATAACGTCATTTTTGTCTCGTTTACTTATTTTTATAGATGATGACTGGTTTAGAATGCGGTCATCGTTTCTGCACTGGCTGCTGGGGTGAATATCTCACTACGAAAATTATGGAGGAAGGTGTGGGCCAAACGATAGCGTGCGCGGCACATGCTTGTGATATTTTAGTAGACGACGCAAGTGTCATGAGGCTGGTCAAGGATTCAAAAGTCAAACTCAAGTATCAGCACCTTATCACCAACAGTTTTGTTGAGGTAAAAGAACTTAAATAATTTGTGTGCTTTTCTTATTTAATATTGATTTAGAATTTAAATATTTTCATATATTGGCGTACTTTATTAGACAAACTTAAACATTTTTATTTATTCACTTTAGATTATGTATATTTTATTCAATTTTATTCATTTTATTTATTTGAATTTACTTAAATTAAGAATGTAATTTAATTTTTAAACTGAATTTTAAATTTATAATAATATAATGATTATGAATTGAACATTGTTTTAATCTTATTTTTATAAATAAAAATATGTTAAAATATCTTTGAATAATTATTATGAAAATTGTTGAAAGAATATTTTTTTTTGTAAGTTTAGACACGTTTTAATGTTTTAAAACTATAGACTATTTGACCAAGATATTATGTAATTGAAAAACTGAATTTGAATGTTCGAAGTTTTTGTGCATACAATCTGGTTTAATATAATTGTTCTAGTTAATCATTTTAATTTTTAATAATAATTTTACTAATTTAATTGTTATTATTTTTTCCACTAATTATTATTTATTGTTTTTATTAAAAGTTTTGTGAATCGAAATGAAAATTTGTTTTAATTTTAGTATTAATACGGTGTTGATTGAAGTTTAATATTATTTGAGTTCAATTACAATCATATATTATTCAGTACAAAACTTGATAATATTGAAATAATTTCTAAGACAAAAACATTCCATTTCTTTGCATGCGTTGATGAATATCGATTACTATTCTTCAGCTTTATAACTAAAATAGTGAATTATTTACATACAATGAAGAAACTTCATTCTATAATGTGAAAATAATGCAAAACTTTTTTCTCAAACTTTTAAAATACTTCGGTCCTACAAACTCATGCTTTGGATTTGTATGAAAAATCACCTCTTCAATATCCCCGCAACAATGAACTTATAATGACCATATAATGGCCAGACAACACTTATATAATACTAACCATATAATCTGATAATAAGATTATACAGCTATACAGTGGAAATATTTTTGACAATATGATCATATAAAATATTAATACGACCATTATATTTATTTTATTACCATTATATAATCACTATATCAAGATTATACTGCTGATATATAGTCAATATATATTTATTAGAACATTACATTTTTATTTAAGCCTTAAATTTTGTTATTAGATGTTCACTTTAACTAGAGTATATTTTTCCTTTATCATATTTTTTACCTAAATTTCGTTATTATTCTTTATTATTAAACTAATTCATTATTACCATTTCCTTACAGTGCAATAGGTTGCTCAGGTGGTGTCCGTCTCCTGATTGCAACAACGCGATCAAAGTGCAGTACGTCGACTCGCGACCGGTGACATGCAAGTGTTCGCACACGTTTTGCTTCAGCTGCGGTGAAAACTGGCACGACCCAGTGAAGTGTCATCTACTTCGCAAGTGGATCAAGAAGTGCGACGACGATTCTGAGACGTCCAACTGGATCGCTGCGAACACGAAAGAGTGCCCCACGTGCAATGTCACCATCGAAAAGGATGGTGGCTGCAACCATATGGTGTGCAAGAACCAAAACTGCCGGGCTGAATTCTGCTGGGTTTGCTTGGGCCCGTGGGAGCCCCATGGCTCCAGCTGGTACAGCTGCAACCGCTACGATGATGCCGATGCCAAGGCTGCCCGTGACGCTCAGGAGAAATCACGCTCTGCGCTTCAGCGCTATCTCTTCTATTGCAACCGTCATATGAATCATATGCATTCGCTCAAGTTTGAGAGCAAGCTGTATGCTAGTGTCAAAGAAAAGATGGAGGAGATGCAACAACATAATATGTCTTGGATTGAGGTGAACATGAATTGGAGAAATAATTGTGTGCAAATTGCATGCAATGCTTCATGATTAGCCTATTTTTTTATGAATTATAAAACTATTTTGTGATATTAATGATTTAAGAAACAGTTATGTTTATCTGCTTTGTTATCTTGATGTTTATGTTTGAAATGATGAAATATAGTCAAAATTCATGTGTGATTGAATATTTTCAATCATAAAATTTTTATAGTTAAAATGCGATTTTTTTATATATTTATTTAGCATAACAATTAGTTGATATAGTTTTTGGTTTTATTGTACAGTATTAAATATTCAAAGATATATTTTATATATAAATTTATATAAATTTTAAAATGTTACGAAAAAGTTAATTGAGCTGAATTTTGTATAAATTGTTGTCATGGTTAGTAACTCTCATAAAAATGTTTAGTTTTTGATGAATATTATAATCAACGTTAATCTATGTATACCTATATTTTATGTTGAATTTGTTTTTAAAACAACATTGATTCTAACATGTTATGTAATAGTTAGTCATTAAAGAGTATATTTAATGTCATGGATGAAACTATCTGAATAATCCTGATTTCATGTAATTGTAATAATATATGATTGTTTTGTTCGTCTAGTTGTTTGTTTGACTTTTTATATTAAAAGTAATTTAAAATTTGCCTTTTATGAAATGAATGTAATTTTTTAAATTAATTTATAAAATATTGTTTTTCAACAGATGTATCAAAACCTATTTTTTGTAGCTTATGATTTATTAATAATGAATTACAAATTGTCAATTAGAATTTTAAATTTTCATTTTCTGATGAAAAAAATGTGTAATCTTGAAACCAATGGTTAGTTTATTCTTTATAGAATAGCAAATATCTTGGTATATTAAGGAAATTGAGATGTCAGATTTTCATGATTATTCATCACTGAACAAATCAAAATTGATACTAATTAAATTATTCATTAGTTGTTATTATTATCAATTTATTAATTAATTATTTATTATTGATTAATTAATCAATTACATTTCCATATGAGTTTGAATGCTATCCTTGTTTTGATAAATATCATAGTATATTCATTCGTTTCATAAATAACGATATATGAATGTTAAATAATAATAATTAATAAAAGTAAAACATTTCATTCGAAAATACAATACATTATTTCTTGTATTCTTCTAAATTTCATCATACAAACTTTATATTATTGCGTAAAAAATGAAATAAAATAGCGAAGCTTTAACCATATTAATGAAAAATAACTATATTGAAAAATGTAATATTTATTAAATATGTTTAAGATTCGAATAATTGCGATAGTTGCAGATACGTCTGCAATTAATTTTGTTTAGCTTTTAGCAAAAATGAATGTATAAACAGACAAATAAATACACAAAGTAAATCATTAAAAATTACAGCCATTTTGTGCTTTAATAAACAGCGTATGAATATTTATTTTCAATTTTTTCATTTTTTTGTTCCGCATATACGAAACAATGAAAATAATGTAATTAAGTCTTATTTACTCAAAAGTTGTACAAATAAGAACTGGCTGAGCTTGCAAATTTAAATTCAAATATATAACTAAACTATGAAGAGCGGTAATTCTGATGAATTTCGTTCCTTTCTTTATTCGTTTCCGGAGAATTTTAATATTATTACATCGTCGATTAAGAAACGAATGTATTTAAGTAGCACTAAAAGGTTAATTAAAATTTGCAGATTCGTTCAAATCATCCCTTTCTCCTGGTTGCACAGCGAACGACACGAAAACTGTAATTTCCCAACCGCAACAACTTCATTAAATTGTGGTCTTAAATGTAGCGTCAAGGCTTTTTATATATACATATATATATATATATATATATGTGTGTGTGTGTGTGTACTATACTTAAATTTAAATACGCATGCAAAAGCGCTTTCCTCAGCGACACGTTCATGTTCTGGACAGTGCAATTTTTAATCGAAAATGCTATAAAAGCACAAAAACGCAATTTTCACGCCACATCATCACGTTTTCTAAGTAAAATTGGTTATTGAATTCTTAAATCACTGCGAAAATTCATTTGTTTGTTAACGTATTATAGTATACTTAAACTTACGTAATTTTAATTTGAGATTACTACTTACTGCCATTTATGTCGTTAATAAAAGAAGTAAATTAGAATTGTTTGGTGAAGTTTTCCAGATGATGAAAGTGTTGGACGATGTGTCAAAAGAAACATAAATTTAAATGATTGATTGATCAAAAATATTAACAAGGTAGCAAAATGCTCATGCTTGACAGAGATCGGGCATATGAAATTGGCATGAAACTGTGGCGTGTTTGTTAGCGAAAGTGATATTGAATGCACAAGTGTGACTGTTTCACGGTTATTTGACGCAACGACATAATCGGCGCTGACATAATAACTATACATGATTTATGACATAACTATAATGACGAGCTCAACTTAATTCTTAATACCAACACAGGAACTTATAATTTCCTCTCTTGTATGAATTATTTTCTACTCTGTTCTATTATGAGTAGCAGCAATTTTCGTAAAAAAACGAATAGTGTTCATAAGTAAACAAAATTGACTTATTATTTATTGATGATAAAACACAATGTTCAATAAGATTATCAGCATAGTTTGGTGTCATGGTCTGAGCACAGAAAGCGATGTAAAAACTAAACAAGAAAATGCAGTTAAACAATAAGAAATTCTGATAGATATCGTAATGAATATATGTTGGAAATGTAAGTTTCTGTTATTTAATTAGCCGTAATATGGAATAAGGATAATTACAGTAATTATACTAACGATGGTTGACATAGGTATGTTTTGGTATTAATATATAATTGAATAAAGTTAGACCGTTTGAAGTATAAAAACGATAGTATTTACAAGAGAAATATAAGGTTTGCGATTAAGAAGTCTTACCTTAAGACTTTCTAATAAATTATGATTGTCATCACACATGATCACGCACTTTATGCGTTTTTTTAAAGGTGAATGATTGTATGAATAATAATCTTATGTGCTGTTTACATAAAAACAAAATTCCAAACATTATCTTTTTGTATTTGTTTTTCATTTTGTATTAAAATTGTCATTTCAAATGTAGTATCTCGATGTAGAAGATAACATATTGAATTTCAAGTCATAATTATATGCTAAAGAGCTTCAGTTGTTCTTAATGTGGGTCTTTTATTACGAAATTTTTTATGAATCTTTTTTCAATTAAATTTACGTGAAGAATTTTTAAATAGTATTTTGTATTATTTTCCATATATGAAAAAATGTTATAATAAAATATATTTGTTTATTTTTGTTTAAAATTATTTATTCAAAATATTTGTAGCTGTTTTAGAAAAGAGCAAATATTATACATTAATGGAAAATTAAATATTTTATTTGTATATGTATACAACATTTATAAAGAATATAGCTTCATTCTTATATCATTTATAGACTAAACGATAATTCATCATTTTTTACTACTTGAAATTTGTCTATAAAAACTCAGAAACAGCAAGTTCTAAAGTTTGTTTTCAAACAAACTTTATTAAAAAACTTCGAAACTAATTTTTTCTGTTTTACTGTTTTGACCTTCACATGACATCTTAAACATATTATATTCAACCAATGTTAATCTTTTTTTTTCATATACAAAACGATAATGATTACACATTTTTAAAATGAACTAATCGAAAGATCATTAAATGAGTTTGAAATATTTAATGCTTTTAGTGTGTTGAATTTTATTAAAATGCCTATATATAAATGTAGTCTGAATAAAATATATTAAAAATTTGTCAACTAGAACATTATGCTCATACGATTGAAATATACGCGATTTGGTTTGTGTAGGAATCGAAAAAGTAGCGAGTAATGGAATACGAGCCGGCTTTTTCTCTAAAAATACCGCGTCGGCAAAAAATTCCGTTGCGCCGTTAAAAAACCAGAGCGCGATTTCGCGATTGGCTAATCACGGGAGAACTAACCGGAGTGTGTGAGGCGCTCCACCTCTGCCAAAAGTGTGTGGCAATTGCTGCGTTCTTTTGCGCTCTGGTAGCTCCTGAGAGCGTGCGCGACTCTTCGGCAGTCGCTTTTAATTTAAGACTCTCTCAAATGTCACGAATACACATTCCGTTCTGCGCCGTCTCGCGCCGAGATTGAAAACATTTCGCAAGCCACCAAACCGGAAATCCAACCGTGTTACTTGTTTCCGTGCGCTTGTCTTTCGCTTCGACAATGTTGTATTCACGTTTCGAATATATCATATACAGATGAATTATAACGTACGCCGCTTATTTGTTTTTGATTTTTGATTTATGGTCGTATCGCATCGAGACTTTGTCTTTGTTTGCTATTGTTGATCAGTCGAAGACACGGCACTAATGCACTGGAAGAATTTGCTGTTGATACGCTAATAATGTGCATTTTATTGAAGTGATACTCGAAACAAGATATACATAAATTTCGTCAAATGATAAGAACGTTTATAGCAATCCTAATATTTTTTACTTTTCTGATTTATGGCATACAATAATAAACAGCGGTGACGTCAGAAAAACACTTTACCAGAGTTCAGCATAAATATAATCTTTATTTTGACTGAAATTTAAGTTTAGCCGATATTATAACACTTTAAAATTAAATTCCCCATTACTGTCGATTTATTAGACATTTTATTTGAAAATAAAATCTTGAGAATGTAAAGTTTCATTTTTAAATGATACTTAAAATCGTGAGAAAGTTTATACAAGTATCCAAAAAATTGATTTTGTTTTAGAAACTGCCGTAATTTTTATTAAATATTTCGCATTTTGCATTTCCATTTTGAGGATGCATTTTTACTTTGTTTTTTAGAATTTGAGTTTCACGTAATGTTTTCTCTACGTATGCAATTATTTACTCTTGGTCTTACTATCTTACAAGAACATTGCAATTTGAAAAATAAAGTGAATTTTCAATCTTGGATCTTTTTATTTGGAACCACAATCTGTCATTACGAAATTATGATATATACTTCAAATTTTTGTCCTGATGTTAATACAATGATGTTAGAGCTTGGATAATAGCCAATAAAAGTTTAACGCGTTGTTATTTATGTAAACTCTGAGATAACA
>JABFQD010004456.1:0-11774 GCA_022817045.1 Psix sp. ZL-2020
TCTTGCACGAACGAAATTATTTAGTAACTTTTTTGTGAATATACTGACAAAATTGTAAAAGAACTTTTTTTCAAATGTTATTGTTAAAGAATTAGTAAATGCAATATGAATAAAATATTTCAGAAAGAAATAACTTTTTATTTTAAGTTTTGATAAAAAGTTTTTAATAATTAACTGAAAAACCAATTTTTTTACGAGTTTTGAAATATCTACTTATTTTTCAGAGGTGCGTCGAAACGAAACTACATATATATTTTTAAAAGTGATTAATTTAGTTGAGTAGTACTGATAGCGATCAATTTCTTCATTGCCTAATGACAAAACAAATATTAAGTAGATCGAAGGTAAAACTCTTTGGTCTAAGATGTCCCTGAAACTAATGCACTGTCAACAACATTTTCGAAAGAACAAAACATCAAAGCTTATTGCTACAGGTTTGCAGCAGTATAGAATAACAGAACAAAAGAAACTTTCAATAAAAATTACGAGATTTATTGTTTGATCCATCTAACGTCGTTCGAGTAATTTCATATCAAAATTGAATAATGACTTTAGTACTAAGAAAGACCAAAAATAAACCAGCACTCTCCATGGTTTATTAATTCCCTATAAACTCATTAACTATTAAAAATAATTTTTCAACGCTCATGATTTGTAAAAGATTAATGTAAAACAAAAAAGTAATATACAAAAAAGTAATATACAAAAAAGTATTATATTCACGGCTTCTTTTGCTTCTTTACTAAATAAAAATTTGGCAACAATGTTCAAGTGGCTGCCAAAATTTTATATCACCTGGCTTTGTATCATGTATTGAAAGTAAAAACGAGATATGTAATGTAGCTTCCGATTGACGTAACATTACACTTTATTATATTAAATATCAACTATTTTATTCAATATCTCACCCACACAATGAATAATGATAATAAAATGAACGATATAAATTACTGTCTGAAAATTTCTAAATCAATAACGAATTGCAATTAAAATGAATTATTTTTTAAAATAAAAGCATGATCATCGTGCTATAGAAAACTGAATGAAATAAATGGTCTATCATCACAGGAAATTCTTATTCATCAATTCCCGTATATTATTGAAAAGCGATGAAACTTCCGTAATTACCAAAGTGAAACATACCTTATGATTTGCATAAAAACCTAACAAATGTACACCTCCGAAAAAGTGGGAAAAACTCGGAGCATACTGCACATCAATCATCACATGATGTGTCATCGCAGGTGACTGCTCATTAAATATTTCATTGTGTCATAATTACCGGGTTCTCCCTACGTGACTTATGGAAATCCATCCATTTGCATTTTTTGTCCATCCGGTGTCTCAAAACAAGTTGTCCCAACTCCCGCCATAAACTCAAAAACTTTTATCTCGAGTTATGTTGCCGATAAAAATTACATCGAATTAATCCGTACGGATAAATCTCACGAACCATTTGTGCCGGGATGTCGTGCAATTTTTCGAAATAAGTTTGACCATAAACCGAACCGACGGTGCGTCCGGTTTCGTAAAATAATTTATTTATCAGCCGAAAACGCCGGCGAAAAATATTTATTCGTTTGTGGCCAAGTGATTGAATGAGAGAGACATCAGTGGACCACGCGGGCGAATTAAGAGCGTTGACAGGCCAATTTCTCTCGCGCGTCATCCCGTTGCAGGATAACGCGACGTATGAAAAATGATTACCCGAATACCTCTCGGTGATCATTTATTCTGAGATTACCACTATTGAATGCCTTTTGTTTATGTTAGAATAAAATTTTCGTTCCCATCAACTAAGCGTCAATGCCATTTATTTGATGCCGGAAGTCGAATCGTTTTAGCTAGACCGGCCGGTATCGCTGGTGTGCAATTTTTCATGCTGGTGAAAATAATATTTGAATTGATAACATCTGAGCAGAAACTGCGAAAAAAATCGTTAATTTTCATTAACTGTCCTGTACGCGCGGATTTTCACTCAAACGAAAAACTGTACTAAATTAGTTCTTTTACCGTCGCTTTCAAAATAGCTTCGTATGTTCTTTACGAATCGATCGAAGTAATTAATGAAATTGAATCGTCATTCTCTTTGAGTTAAATTACGTTTATTCGATTTAAAGTTGACGCGATTAGGTTATGTTATGTTAGATAAGATTAGTTTAGATTAGGTTAGGTTGAATTAGGTTAGCTAACATTAATTATTTCTTTCATATCGCATAGTTGCTTATCATTTATGGTCGATAGTTTAGAATATGATATCATCGTTGCAACTGAAATTTTCAATGAATTTTTATCTCTCGCGCGTGTCGATCGGTAAAGAACGTTGGAAGGAAGATCGGGGACTTATTTATTCCGCCTCTGTAATTCGGAGTAGCTTCGAAATCGATGCTGCTCTTAACATTCGAAAATGGCGAAACACTGATTCGATAATTGCGCTCAATGACAATAAATTGTTTCGCTTTTATTTTGGCTTTTTATTAACCTCCGCAGTCTATTGACATCGATTTTCGTTTACGGCAAATATTTCCTAGCAATCGATGTCAACGTCTTCCTCAATGAGCATCCCCGATTGGGTCTTGAAAAGTGACGTTAATGTTCCCATGTGGATCTACGTTTCATTTTGATTTTAGTTTAGAAGTCTTTATCAGAAACAATGGAGGAAACAAGTGCAGAAGACCTAAACCTGAAAAGAAACAAGGTTTTTAATTGCAACGTGAGTATGTTTCGATATTTCAAAAAGTAGTTATTTTACGGAATAAACAAACAGTTGCTAATATTGAATAACGTCCTTTTATTAAAATAGGAAAACCATCTGATCTAATAATTTTTGTCCGAAAAAGAAACTGAATAGAATATTTTTTACCTAGGGCTCAATGAGTCGTCTTTTTAACGGAGCTGAAGATGGCGGCTTGTGTGAAGAGAGGGTTGTAACACCTTTGTTCGATGTGTTGCTTTTAGTTCCAGATGAAAACTATATTTTTTAAAGTTTCGAACCGGAAACAATGAAAACTGCGCTATTTTTATTTGAACAGAATATAATGGAACAGAATATGATTTCGAGGAAGGGTAAACTTTTCCGTGTATATGTGTTAAGAATTAGTTTTTGGTAAAATGTGAAGAAAATTATAAATGATTATAGATTTGTTACTATAACTTGAAAATAACCAATAAATTTCATCCAATAAAAATTAAAAAAAACATTGCTGAAACATTATTTGAACATTTGAACGTAGTAATAAATTCATTAAATTATTCAATGTACACTAAATCACTTAATATTTCTGAAATGTTGAGAAAAAATTATTTATTGGGTCAATAATATTTTCGAACCGTTGATAGAATATTACACATATTCCATACATACTCCATATAATAGTAACGTTACAGTAATTCTTTTCCAACAGACATTTTTACGGTGCGAAAATGTACTGAAATTTAACTGTATCATTGTTGCAACGATAAAAGTGATATCCGTTTAGCTGACATTCCGTTTTTATTACATTGGCAATTATGTACACTTTTTAGAAAACAATATTTATGAAATTGATTCATCTATACAATAATAATTTACAAGTTCTATAACGGAACTAATGAACTGCATTTAAAAGAATATAGTTAACATAATCAAAATAAGTATGAAAATAAATAAACTGAAAATCTTAAGCTATAAATCAATTTAAAGTTCAATAATCAAAGTAATTAAAGTGAAACGTATTATTATGGAAAAAGTTATTTTTATCTTCATGTGTTGCAATACCCAACTCATTATTGCATTATTTGAAACAGTATTAAATAATGCAAATGAGAACATTTATATATAAAACAATAAATTTAGTTCAGTTTTGTGATATAACTTTAATTACAATATACAAGCTTCTCATTGTGTTTCGTTACGTCATAAATTAACTGTAATTGTCAGCAAAGTGAAAACGTCAGGACATCAGCAAAGTAAAAAATATACGTCTGCATTTGTCTCAAAGTAAATCAACGCCCGCACGTAACCTCACATCCTACCGATGTTTCATTGCTATGTCAGGCAACTGAAACTGCGTAATATTCGCGACAATAGAAAGTAGGTACCGTCTCCATTTAAGTACACCGACGTCGGAGAGCAAAGCATTTTTTCCTCGCTTTCGTTGCGACGTCAAGCACGAGAAAAAGGAACGGCTTGAAATATATCATACACGAATCGCGCTCTAGTTTGATTCAGCAATTTCATTCAATTTTGTTGCTTTTCGCGACTCTGCACCGCGGTCCTCTGTCGCTCGTTCTTTTTTGCCGTTGGTTGTTATGTTTTTGAAGCATTAATGAAATTCTTCGATATTGATAATCTATTGACACTGCGCAACTTCCCACGCAGACTTGGCTGGGCTGCTCAAATTTGTGAACTTTTTCGGCAAAACAGCAATACGTCATGACATAGATTAAAAGTACACTTAGTTGCTGAAATTAGACGAAAAAAAACGTCCTCAGAAATAAAGTTTTTTCGTGCTATACAATTTTTTAATGCCCTTTTCTTCTGTTTTGCTTCATATACTAAAAGTTGTTCTTCCCCGTTTAACGTTGCAACATTGCATTTTTTTCCAAAAGCAGATCTGCGCATGCGTCCTCTGAATTGGCAGCGATTCAGACGCTAAGTTCAACGCCAAGCTGAACCGAGCTTATATACAGTTTGTAAAAGGTCGACATCAATCAACGCTTAACTCGAAAGGAAATCTTTTCTTCAACTGACAAGTTCATTTCTTGAAGGTTAAAATAAATGTTCATTGAATCAATGTTGCTCGAAATAACTCAGTAAAATTAGACTAAATGAAATGGAATTGCGAGCATGCCCGCGTCTGCGAATTTCGGCGACATTTTTTTCCTCTCAATTGCGACTCGGTGCCTCCGAGGCGCCGCGAATTTCATCTCTGTTTTCTACGGAATAACGTTATATTAGGCGAAAAACATAAAACTGCGTAATTCATGCACTCCCAAACAAATTACAGTCGCTTTAAGTTGGAGTTAAGAATTATCGTAAACAGAGCGTGCAGCCGTGGCACAAGTATTTGAACATGATATCACTGAAACTCGAATCTGGACGAGCAAAAATTGTCCCAAGAGATTCATAATTCTCAGAATGCGAACTTAGCTGAACTTATTAAGGGATCCGATAGCAGGGTAAAAACGTACGATAAACTTTTCTCCGACATGCGATAAAAAACATTGTTCAATCTCATTTCGTTTTTCCTCAAAAGTTTCATTTTCATTTTACAATTGAAAGAGTTTTGACATATTTTATTACTCACATTTAATCGTTAAGCTCTTTACAAAACTAGTTATGATGCGAACAAACTTTTATTTTGCGAAGCTCCGAAAAAGTGCAAAGGTATGTTCGCATAATGAATTGTTAAGGTGGTCCTTTCAGTCGGCGTAAAGAAGTGATAGAACTTTCGACGTAGACGCTTTATTGTCGAGATAATGACTCGAGAGCTATCCGGTAATTAAACTAGAACCTGTTGTCGTTTTCGAATATAGAAAAATCTTTTATTTTATCTTTCACATTGTGTTGATTTTTGAGTTTTGTTAAATACCGGCAATGGCGCTGCTGGATCGCTGCCAGCTGTCTAATTCACTGCGCAATAACTCACGCGCATTAATCTTACCAATTTGTTGTATTCTGTATTGCAGCTGAATGAAAGTGGATGTTAATTATCATTGACGATAAGTTTTGTTAAAAATTCAGTATTGCTGTACTTTTTTCTAAACATAGAGTAATGATTTCGTATTTTGTATAGTAAGTTGCGTAATCATTACATCCTAACAGTTGTATAAAATGCTGTTTCTGTATACAAGAAACGATTTTTATTTAAACAAAACTGGAAATTACGAAGTTGCTGCACAATTTTGCTTGTGCTGAAACTGACCACACGGAAATTTCTTCATTTCTGGTTTTGATACTATAGAAGTAACATTTGCTTAAATCTTCGTTTTAAATTTAAAACTAAGTGGCATTAATTAAAACGCCTTAAAATGACACTGAAAATTCAATTTCAAAAATTTATGGAATTATTTTATATTCAATTTTTACAGCTTTCAGTTTGGTTTAACTTTTTTTTGGAAGTAATTTAAAATAAAATAATTATATTTTATTTTATTGAAAAATTTAATATTTTATTCATTAAAAATATGTTCATGTAATTAACTATTTATTTCTAGCTACTAAACGGAATATTTTTGATTCAAGAATACAGATGTCTGTAGTAGACATTTTGGAAATCGCAATTTTGCAGATATGCTCAATTGGGGAACTTACATTTATATCCATATGTCATTACGACAGGCGTTTGTCTGTCTCTGATAGGAATACAAAATTAGACATACTCCTAGGTCTGAAATAGACATTATCGTTATTCCTAAATTTGACCTAAACTAGATATAGCAACTGCTGGTATAAAATTGCTACAATAATGATATTTTTCTTGCTTTCTTGCTCCTGATGTCACATGAAAGTATAACATTTATACTTTAAAGATAGAAGTTAGTTAAATGATTTTCATATAAAAATTTTTTATATAAAACTTATATGGTACGGAATAAATATAAAATATTATCAATATTCGTACAATATATTTCTTTTTTGAATAAAAAATTATTTATTTATTACCATATTTAAGACTAAAGAATAGTAATTTAATTTACAATTGAAATAATCAGTTTCTGATTTGCTCTGGAAATAGAGTTGAGTGAAACTTCTGTGACTCTAACAGAGTCTTGTCACAAAATAATTTTGTATTTCTTTGCAAAAAGAGCGTTAAAAGTAGAACTTTTTAGTGCTGCTGAAATCACCTACTTTACGCCCTCAACATACAAATAACTATTTAGCTAACTACCGCTGATAACAGTTCGGAAACGTAATAAAACCTTGAAGACTAGTTTCGCAATGACGTACGTCAGGAGGAAAACATTATAAGGAAGTACTCGAGAGGAATAAGAAATCAGGCGGCGCATCGATTGACGTAAATATAGACCAACGTGAAAGATAGTCCAGTGAAATTTACTAAAATGGAAGACCACCAAGTGGACTTGCAGAGCGTGGTATTTGTTTTAGAATTCCTACGCTTTACCGATCTTCAAAGTGGCAAAGCGTTTGAAATCTGAAACGAATGCGCGTAAACCTTCATCAGTCACAACGGAAGTCATCTTTAAATTGAGCTAAACCTGTCAAAGGAAATTTATTTGATATAAAATATTTACGCCTGATCAGTAACAGCGTTTCAGTCCTTCCGGTGTTTGATTCGAGTTCGATGTTTATTTGAATATGCGGATCGATAATTGGATTTTGCAAAACGCATAAAAATGGAAAATCTTGCGTATCTTCGGAATAAATATAACTTTGCATGATGATTCCAAGCAACTCGATATCCTGTCTCTGTTTACAGTAACTTTTGCCAGAATCGGCTGTACGAATGATACCGATTGTTCAAATGTTCAATACAGCTTCTTGTCGTTCTTGACAAATTAAATCAACAATTCAATATAAAATAAACAATTATGTTTGAGCTGCACGCTACAGTTGATGGTATTTGTTTACTTAAACTTACCTTTATAGAATTTCAAGTTCATAAAATATTCTTTTGAATCCGAATGTTTATATAGACGGAAAGAAAAGAATGAATAAAATGCGGCTGCCTGAAAAGGATTGATTTTAATATAAATTAATGGTTCGAAAACAACTGCTCGTTACATTATTCATCAAATTTTCAATTTCAAATTATTAAATAATTGATAAGTCCAACGTAACTTTGAATATAATTTATAAATTTCAATGAAATGCTATGTACTATGTTTATATGTTGTAGATTAATCATCGTCGTTTGTAGAAAATTTAGTGTAAATTTGGATTCGGGCAGTCAGCTTACTGCGACACGGTTTTTCTTAATGAATAGAAACTGGATGTGCTATAGAAATACTCATTTTTAATGAATTCTCCTCTTCGTCTTGAATTTCGTACAATTATCTAAAATATAGTTTAATTAGAATAATCTTATTATCTTATCTTCTTCAATGTTTATTAAAAGTTTGAGACTATTAATATTTTGACAAATTTCTGATGAATGTTATTACTTATCTAAATGTACGTTAACAAATATTGAATGCAACATTGTTATGTGCTGTCATGACGCGATCTTATGAATAGAATATACAGTCGCTTAACTACTTGTGTAAGATGTATTCTTGTGATAATGTGTTGATATTAGCAATTTTTCTTAACAATTCGTTTCGATAAACTGTATAAGCGATTTAATAATTTTTAATCGGAAAAGAAACTTGTCGATACATAAAGATTCAAAAGTATCGTTTTTTAACACTACAATTCATAGAACTTCAATAACAACGTTACATGTTCTTTTCATTTTATCAAATCATTCGGGATACATTGAGATGTACAATATGGTCTTGCTATTTTACCACGCTGTGCACATAAAATAAGTAGATTGATCGAAAAAAAGAGATGGAGCAAACGTTCGTAATAATCATCGTAATAATAATTCCATATTGCAGTCTAGGATCGATGCCAGAGACGAAAATAATAGGAAGGTTTAATAAAGTTCCTTTCAACTGTATCAAAGTGTTATAATAATAATATTGAATGTAAGTCGAGCGTATTTTGAAACTTTGAAAGCAACAATTTATTTATTTTCCAATAACACAATATTTGACATATTTCGAGAGAAATCATAAAACTGTCCACTTCTCACTCGAATCTCGTCATTCAGTGTTTCGTAATTGTTTCGGCAAGACAATGCGACATGTCCGAACTTACGAGTCAGAGAAAAAGTTTGTTTCAAACAAATTACTTGACTTTCTATCAAGATCATCCGACAAACACACTCAGTTATGACTGCTTTCGGAAGCAGCTTAAGAAATTAAACACGTGATCCACTTCAAAAGTGAATTTTACCCAAACTCCAACTAAAAAGCCAAGATGGCGAAAAGCTCGTTTGAACTTGTAAGCGCATGTGTTTAATGATTTAAAATACGGGCCACATTATTGTAGTGCAAAATAGTTACACGGGTCAAACTTAGCGGCTTGTAATAATGTAAAAATATTATGCTAATGTATGTAGATGTTAGCCGGGATATGCTTAATCGTGTCGAACGTGCATTTGCATATGCGCGCAAGTATCGCGACGAAAAAGCACGGCCCTTTTTTCCATAAATTATTAAACATGTGCACACATCTTGCCGGCGTCGAGTCCTCGCACACCAAGCCAATGTGATTCATGAAGCGCAAACATTTTTGTGCGCGTTTCGACGCCGCTTTCGTTGCGTCTCGATAACGAAACTCGGCCTTATTGAAACCCATTAACTTGTTTGTATGCGGTACAAATTTACCGTCGAATTTCGTCGTTGCCACAGGTGTAAATTTTACGTTGAATAATAACAGTGCGCGCTGCAGCCGGACGTTTCGACGCAGGTTTCAGCGGCGGCTGACTGACAGCAATTAAAATTAGTTTAACATCAGAACGGCACTGTAGAAAGTGACGGATAAGTCCGCGGCGGACTCGTTCGTTGTGCGCTAACAAGTTTAGGTCAAACGCAAAATCATGAACACCTGTCACAAGCGCTCGCGCGCATACTTTCCGGACGCGAAGTAATCAAATTTATTTCAACCTCGCTGGTTATGCGCTCCAGAAATGTAGTTTATAGGTTTTGTTTGATTCAAGTTTTACCGTTGATATAAGACAGTTCCGAAGCGAGGTCGAAGCTTGTGGTTCATTGGATAAGGAGATGATATGATAAAATACAGATCGTCCAAGTTTCCAAGTTACAATCTGAACCCAAATTACCACGTTCATTTAATTTGACAACAATCTACTGAATTTGAAAGCTGTTCAAAATTGGATTTTTCAGTTACTTAGGAATGAGCATGCTAGAATAGCTATTTTTGGACATCTAATTTAATACTGAATAGGAAATCTAATGATATGAACAAGGATAAATCTTGTGAATCTACATCAAATTCAATATGCACTGAAATATCATCATACACTTAAAAACCAAATTTAAATTTTTTCGAGGTCCATCGTGGTTTTTCTTTTTTAAGATGAACATTTCATTTTTTAGAAGTAATTTGTAGTTTTGAAGGAGTACAGTATTTTTATAAATTTTCATTAAAATTCTTACAACGTAGATCATAGTTTTTCAGATTGTGGTTTTTACTTCATACTTTTCGTGATGTATATCGTTTTTTACGACGTATGTAATACTTTGTATAATATACATATAATAGTGTTTACGATTTATATATTTCTTTAAAAATGTCTACTGCAATTTTTGTGAAATCATTGGCATTTAGTGTCGAAAAATGTAATATTCGTTATATGAATTTGTTGATATTTCAATAGTTCTCAGTGTAGATTGTGTAACTATCATCACCATATTACTTCGTTTAAATTACGAATATGGTCAAAATTATTGATAGAATATGACGATTATTATCAGTAATATATTGTGTACGTTCATATATCACTTTTAATTCGATTATATAAATTTTAAATGTTTAATTTATTGTTCTAATTTTTATATGATTAATCACCTTCAGAACTAAGATTAATTGATAATAGTTGTCGCGGCAAAAAAGTAGACAAATTCTGTGAGACAGCTGCGAGTGGAACGTAATTTATCCTGGAAGATTTTCGAGTTTATATCCGAGTCCACGCGACGACAATAAACCGAGCTTGCAAGTCATGTGAGAACGTCACTTGAGAAGCCAAGCTCGTTCTTTGCAGGCGGACATTTCACGTGTGTATATTCGCGTTCATTAATGTGCAAAATGAATTCGTGATGAAACGTGCGTTTGCGAACTCACTCGCCTTAATTGAACGCATTCATCCAATTCGGAGGCATCTTTCAAGCGAAAAGAAGAAAATCCGACAACGCGCAAATTACCCAAGAAACGACGCCTTGTATTTACGGGGCGAAAGAATTTGCTTGAGATAACAAAATTTTGTTTGCTCGATATGTCGTGTCGTTTCGCGAGCAGCGAAACAAATGTTTGCTCAGCCCCGAGCATGATTATTTACTCCGTAAAACACCGTTACAAACGGCCGCCATTACGTTTGCACTTAAAATTTAATAGTCGGGAAATACGGCAACGGGTTTTTGATAAGCCGAGCTTTTTGTAATTCTGCGACACAGCATCGCCGGGCGCGTACTATTTTTAGAGTCACGTGGCGATAAATATTTCCGTTTATGCAACGCCAAAACCTTCCGTTCGTTGAAATGTCAACTGCTGATTATGTAGTCTGACCTTTATTTGAATGTGTGTCGTCAATTCGTAACGAGGTCCGTGTAATTAACGGTATTTTCCAACCAGCGCATTCGATTCTTTTTAATTATAACTTGAACACTCTGTGTCAATGTCAACCCAACATTATGGCCACAGTAAATAAGTTTCTCCTGTCCATTTTTATATTTAGCCCATGGCCACATGTAATTAGAACGTGTATATTGCTATATATTCATAATAGATATATCACCTAACTGTCATATATGCATCCATGCAAGTTGATCTAAGGAAACGAATTAATATATAATGATATTTTTGGTTCATAACTGTCACTGTTTGATGAATGTATATATTCAATATCCTCTATGAAACATAATATTCATTATACATATATTATGTCAACATGATATATGTATAATATTATTATACTATAAATTATAATTAACATATGTATATTATATTATATATAAATTTTGAATGTGTCATAGAGAATAAATAT
>JABFQD010004457.1:0-11772 GCA_022817045.1 Psix sp. ZL-2020
GATTGAAGAAATAAACTATATCTCACTTCAAAAAGTACGGAGATAGGAGTGTACAATAAAATCGATAATATAACAAATAATAGAAGCAGTAAATATCAGATAATCACACAGTAACACTCGAAATAGTAAATGCAAAATAATTTTAACAGAAAGAAAAAATCATAGAGAACATAAAAATAGTGATTGCTCTCTCATTTTTAAATATAATACAATAATAGTAAATAGATTGCTCGCATATTATAGATATAGTCCACTAATAATAAGTGAATTGCTCGCACATTATAAATAATATAAATAACACATAACCTAAGACAAATGCAAAATGAAGGATGGAAAGCAATGGTAGATAAGCAGTAAATAAAAATTATGAGGTTAAAAGGTGAGAGAAGAGGATGATACACAGTATAACGATGTCAAAATCACAATAAATTCTTACATACAACTCGAATGATATAAATACTACCTAATATAAATCATTTCCTTTTAAAACTGACGCATATATATAAATCAGGTAGCATCTCAATATGAGACGACATATAGATAATTTAAACTCAAAAACTTTGAAATGACATCAACAATGAAAACAGAGTAGCATCAGAAGTAAGATGTGTACATAAGCAGGATGAAATTAATATATACCTACAGCAGCAAAAGTCTGTGAGAAGATAATAGAAAAGCCCATTTTCCATATATAAATATAAATGAGCGTGTGCCAGGTTCAAAAAGAATGCGTGAGTCGAACAAGAATTCCTCCAATATTCAAGTTTGGTATCAGTAATATATAATATTCTAATAATTTTCAAATAAAAATGTATATGATTCTTCAGCAGCAGTCTCAGATGAAACGTGGTAAACAAATTTCGGACCCAACGGAAAATCAAGATGGCGCTCCGAAAGTCGTGTTGTAGACCAAGTATTCCAATAGACACGGTGAAGAATTGTCCATAAGCCAATCAAATAGCCGCAAGAATTCCGTCCACCAATACTTGAAGAAATTACGGCTTAATTCTGCGAAATAGACTGAGAGCGTTAAAGCTGTCGGTCAGGCACGTATCAATCGAACGTAGAATCGATGGTATAAGAAAGGGCCGAAACACCAATGCTGGGGCCCCGCCTAAAACAGCAAATCTCAAAATTTGCAAAATGACAGTAGCAGTGCTCTAAAAAAGAGACTCAGTAATGTCGCAAATAAATAAATCAAAGATTTATTGACTGCACCTGAGTACCTCAGAACGCAAGATTCTGAAACAAACAGAAACTCACGGAGCCAATATAAGAAATGTACTCATATTTTTAAGATTAAGTTACTAGGCAGTTGAGTGATACCATGAATATTAAAGGATGCAGCCTTTAAATGATAATGTTGATTAATAATAAGAACAGTTATATCACCAATCACTCTTGCTACACTTCTGCTCAGAAATCATGCGAGCTCGAAGGATGAAAAATGATAATAAGTGAGTGGAAGAAAAAAACACGTCTGAACACACTTCCTCTAGCAGATATGGACTATGGATTTTACATATAAAATCCATAGTAAGATTACTTAAATTATTGATGCTAAGCAAATAATCAACAAATAATGATTATTGATATAAAGTGTACTTATGAAGTAAGCAAAATGTTTAGTTTATGTCAAAACGATTTTAAAATATATATCTCACATTCAAAGCTTATTCCAATATGCATTGCACAAACACCAATCGACTTGTGACAATAATGACTAATGGAAACATATTTAAAACAAAATCTGTGTGACTTCTTTTACACGTGATTAAATTTACAACACAATACATTATAAAAAATTGGTTACTTTTGTATAAGAACTATACGATAATTCTTTTTCCAAGACTCACATAATTAAAAGAATTTTTGGCAAATTCAATATTACTTCTAATTATTTAAAAATAATATAAAATTAATGTTAAATATCCATTTGAAGTGTTTCAAGAGTAATATTTTGATACGAGAAGTATAAATAACTGGTTAATAAAAGTACACCCAAAAGTAACTGTAATATTTATATAATTAAGCTAATTTATATAATTCAAATAATCACAAAAAAAAGAAAAGTTATATTTCGGAGCAATAAATATCAAAATTACTTTCAAGTGAAGCAGAGCAGTCATAATTATACTAATTATAATTGAAACAAGTTTTAAAATTATACAGAGGGCGCAAGGATATATATTAATTCACGTTTCTTTATATGCAATTCCGATTGATTTTACAATGTGTATTGTAACATTTAATATTAACATTATATAAAAAGATTTAAAAAAACATTTTCAATATTCTGTTTATGTAAAAATGTTATTATGCATAAGTACATGCATACATTATGATTGTATAGTGATGTATAAATGTTGTGTAAAAAATTAAAGTTATTGAATTAATTATATATTATTTTTTATTAATGAATTTTTCCTTTTCTATAAAAGTATTTTGTTCTAAACATCTGTTGTTAACATCCTAATAATAATATATTAGACATTTTGAAATTATTTTGTTACAAAGAAAATTGATTTTCAAAAATTGTATCGAAAGTAAAATTATTTATAAAATATAATAGAACATTTATGATTATTCAGAAATGAATTAGTATAATATGGTATTTCTTACAATATTATTTTGCATTATTATGATTTTCAATTTTATAATATATTTCATTTTTTTCTCTGTTGCATTTACATACCTAAGCTGAATTGAATATATTTTATTCTAAACACATATGCTTTTTGAACTAAACATATTAAATATTAAAAATTGCAAAAATATATTTGACTTCATTATCCTCGAAGCTCTTCTGGATGAACAGAATGAAATACTAGATTAATTGTAATTCAATTAAAATCCAATAAAACAATGTCGGACATACGATCTAAAAATTTATATCAAAATCTTATTTTTTATAAATATGCGTTAATATGTCAAAATAATTGGTCTCTCCTATTTCTTTTACAACATCATAGACAATTATATAGAAACAAATAGGAAGTGCCCAAAAAAGAATAGGCTTCAATGCAACAGATTACATCTTTCTCTGTGTCTTACACGTTCAATTAAGTGACACATTCTAACAGAAAATAATTGAAACTGCTAATAGACATATGAATATATGTGAATGTGATTGTCTGGCGCTGATTCATCAAAATTAATTAAGTATTTAATATACCACTAATGATAATGAATATGACCCAACGAAAATGAACAGTAGCAGAAGAATGTTTGTTTTTAATTTTCATTATACAATATCAGTGGTTACTTACGCCGATAACAATTCAATGATTCGTCTCTGCTGCTTTCTAGAGTAATCTTTAAGAGGCCATTTTCTCTCCATTTTGCTATAGCTTTAATTAGCATACGAAATAATTTCTTTTATATATCAAATTATAAATGCTCAACGGATTCAATTTTGATTTGCTTGTACGCGCAGACGTCGGAATGCACCAATCGTGGCACGGTGATTTAAAAAATTATAAACGAAGAAAAATTGCGAATTTTTGAGAAAATTTTGTTTCTATCATCATTGTCAACTCAAACCCTGCTTAGATTTAAATTTTCAGATTGATCTATCAACAGTTACGTGAAATATCTTGAGATGAACTAAAAAAATTACATTAAAATTCAAATCGCAAAAAAAGTAACCGTTTATCTTTTTAGCAATAAATATTGATTTTCAGAAAAACTGATAAATACAAAAAAGATGCCCATTCTTTGACTCAAAATCACAGTAATTTTTATTTCTTGATTTGAGCCATTTTTATTTTGTAACAAATTCCCTCGATCTGGGAAAAGGTTTACGGCACATTCGAGCACAAATCCCCTTTTAGAATCCGGGCGTTCAATTAGGTTCGCATGGCCATAGTCTATGAAGTTGTCTATTTTTATGGTACCGAATCTTAAAGATTAAAATCGATTATAATGTTTTTTAATTAAACAAAAAACAAATTGCAATTGTAAAATGAAATTTAATTGATGAATTAATAAAAAAAACTGAACTAAAATATTAGATGTGTTTGAAATTTTCATTTCAAACAATTCCGGCATATTATGACAGCACTGTTTATAACCGCTAGGTCTTACCCGCCGACAGATTCAACTTTCCAGCAGTTCTTTCCTCGCGGCAGCATTATTTGTATCACCTTCTACGTTTTTAATATTGTGTACAACAGTGATTGTGGTTATACAATTTTATAACAAATCAACGAAATTCACTGAATTGTAGGAGTAACATTATAAAAGTAAAAGTGTATAATAAGAGTGTTTGCCAATTTGCTTAATTATAAAAACATGGCTTCAAAAAGGTAAATAAACTGCTTTGTTAATAATTATCCACACATATTAAGAAGACAATAAATATATAGTTACAGTTGAAATTAAGTAATTTTTATTTCGTCAAAAAATTAATATATTTATACATTTGATTTCCACTGTTTTTAATCAACACTTACAGTCATAATAAGAATGTTTTGATTATTTTGAAATATATACATTGCCTTAGACTTGTTCATTATGGGTTTGGTAATAAGCAACAATAATTCGACAACAAATTGTTTTTAAAATTTCATTATAAAAATTAATTTTTTAGTCAAAAATATTGTCTCGTATTTTTCAACGCGACGAGAACACGAGCAACATGTTTTTCGAAAGATGTGGAACCACAGGACGCGATAGAGAGGGACGATTGTTATGTGATGTACGGAAAAGAGAAACATGAGGGTACCATAATCAGTTTTAATGGTAAGCATATTTTCTATTAAAATTTTTAAATAAAATTAGTACAGTACATACTGAATATAACAAAGGATTATGATTTATCGTTCATTTATATTTATTGATATGTTATATTTTACTTTCAAGTTATACACTTCATTTGGTTTGATATATATGTCAAATGAATATTTAGTTATATTAATTCATCCACTTAAATTGTAAAAATTATAAAGTGCTATTGTGATTTTTTATACAAATAATTAAATTAGTCAATGGATTGTATTTTTAATAAGAATTCTCTTTTCCATTTTATTTATATCTGTTTTTTTAATTTAAGTAGTTACTTTGTCATAATATATACAAAATACAAAAACAATGAATTGTAATTTTTGTTCAAAATTACTTATTATTAATTTTCAGAACTTTGTGCGTTCAATGTCATATTATGTGTTTCAAAGTGTACAGTTATAATGTTCATTGTTACACTTTCGTCTGATATTCCTGTAAAATTTGATCTATTAACTAAATGTATAATTTTGATTGGTCAGCTTGATAATGTACGTGCTCTTGAAAGTTGTGTATTTTTCATATAAACGTTGCTTTAAAGTTCAAAGTTCCAAAGCTCATCTCTGGTTCCAATTAGGTCATATTTATTCAAATTTCGAGTTGTCTTATCAAAATTCATTTTTATTTTATAAAATCAAGATCGATGGCATTGCAAGTCAATAAACATAGAATATGTTAAATTATATTAATTCAGAAATTATATTTTAAAATGAATACTATTGAAATAATGTATTTTACGTGAATATATAAAATTATTCATAACTCAAACTCAAAAAGTATCAACTTCTGAGTCCGTCGATATGAAAAAAAAAACATTTTTTATACAGCAGAAAGGTGCAGGTTTCTGAGAATAGGGGTGCTGATTGACTTCGCTTCGGACGATCATTCAATTTGCCTCGATAAACTTACTTTCCTCCGTAGATGACAAAATTTATTTTAATCTTTGTTATAAATATTAATTTCATTTTCAGATAGCAAAAGAATTCTTGACAACATATACGTCGATATAAATGGCAATTTCAGCAAAAGCAGGAAGGATGTTCAACAATTGGCGATACCTTAAGAACTTCGAGTTGCCAAAAAAAAAAAAAGGAAAGAAGACGCTTCGTATGACGTAAAAATGTCTTTGGAGAAATTTTTGACTGAAACCATGTCTGTGACAGGTTATATTTCTTGAAATGTTTAACATTTTTGGAATTCGTATACTTATTTTGCTCGTAATGGAATTTTGAAAATATTTAATTCAATTTTTAACTTAATTGAGTTTCTTCTTAAAAAACCTTGTTGCTTCAACTCTGCTAAAGCAACAATCGTTTTGGTCTTTTAAATATGTAACAAAACCTTCAAATGTAATTAGCAATAAAAGTAATTGGAATGATTTTATTTTTTATAAAATTAAATAGATTGTAACATTTCGATTCCTGAAATGAAACAAAAAAATTAGCTATTATAAAAACAGAAAAAGGGCTAATTTGAATACGTAATACCTGAAAAACGCGGAACCGGCCGAACACATATGACACTTGTCAACAAATCAAAGTTTAGACCGAGTGCACAAAACGTTAAGCCGAGCTTAAAGCAGCAATTTGAGCTTGATATGAAATTCAAAGTTAGCGCTGTCTCTTTCTACCACCAATAGGTGCGAGAGAGACACTTCACAAATTGAGTTATAGGTTCAAAATTAACAATAAATAATCGTTTTGTTGTTAACAAATGTTGGCAACAGTGCCTATAAACACCAGAACAACTTTTTTCCTGATAAAACTTTTCTCGATTTGGCGCGAAATAAGCGATAATCAAATTTCAAACAAAATTAAATAATTATCAAAATTCAAAACAAGTTAAAAGAATTAATACAAACAAATACGGGAAAAACCATTGGAATGAACTCTTTTGTAAGATTGTAAGATTGAATAGGGGCAGAACCACTTGTTCATCGGAAGAACATGGTAAACAAGAAAAGTTAAACAATTATGAATAATCAAACAATACGAATTTTGCCAACAAATCAAAAGCAATAAATACATTCTCTGGATTATCCAGAATATGAATCGATCTTCAGAAGGGATGAAATCAATTAAATAAGGGGTCAAAATCTACAATAGAGTTTTGCATAAACAATTAAAAAAAACAAATTATTGACGAACAATTCAACAAAATTAAGCCGATAGGCACTTCAGGGGTGAGTTCTGGAGTAAATCTATACCCTTCATTAAGTTAAATTTATATTACAAATGCCTAAATTAACGAATGTTTGTGAAATAAACAAATGAACGCCAAGACTAAAAATAAATTGTTTATGCAAATTTCCAATAGAACCAGTCATATCAAACGAATCCTGACCAACCCTAGAATTGATCTATCACAACAGTTAATTTAAATTCATTAAAATGTCAAAGATATTAATAACATTCGATAGTTATAAACAATCATTAATAATAATTAAACTAAGAAAAGTTTACCCAAGTGCGACATATCAAATTAAAGAGCGCAAGGTCAGGAATCGTTTGACTATGCAGGTTGTCATAAATTAGCAATAATTAAAGCACAAGTAGGTGATGAAAGCTCATTGGCAAATGCTAAAAGTGGGATGTAAATTTCGGGAATCGGACCAACGCCTCCTATAAAAACGCAAGCTCGCGGCGGTGCAGTCAGCAGCTTTTCCGAGCTGATCCCGGTAAGTGCTCCCGTACTCCTCTTCCTTATTATCCTACCGATTCCGAAGTCCTAGGTGGAAACACCTAGGTGCCCTGTATCGGTAGACCGCAAAGTCTATCGATATTAATAGTCTGTTGCGAGGCCGAAAATGTCCGTGACTGACCGTGCAAGGGGCTTATTCCGAGGCCGAAAAGGTCCGGACCTATGCTCATTCAAGGCGAGGCCGAAAAGGTCCGGACCTATGCTCATTCAAGGCGAGGCCGAAAAGATCCGCTAAGAAGGAGCGCAGGGCGTCAAGCCGAGGCCGAAAAGGTCCGGCTTGAGCAAAGTTCAATCCCCGTTAGCTTGGTTGAGTTGCGAGACCGCGAAGGTCTGCAGCGAAAATCAGGATAGCGTCTCGCGACCAAACGCTCGGGATAGCATAGAAATTTCAATCTTTTCTTTTTCAGGAGCGCAAAAATGGAAAAAAAAGTGACCAAGGCGAGCTGAGAAGGCGCCAATCATTTGCGTTTCTTTTTTGTTTCCTTTTCTTTTGTTTTGATTTCTCATAAGTTTTTTTTTATTATATTATTTTTGTGCTTGTTGTTCGTTGAGAACGATATGCGGAAAACGCTTAATAGGATCGAGAGCGGCGGGTTATGGAACACATGAAACTCCACAGTAAAAACCAGTAACACTCTTCCTTTTTGTACAAAATTAATTATTACACCGTTGCAGGTTTTAATTTAGCCTATGTGGAGAACAATGTCACTCAGAATGATGCCAGCCGTGACAGCCTTCGCGGTAGAGTCGGCGATTGTACGGAGCCCGTAGCTTGAGCACACGTGTGGCGGGTCGACTTATCAAAAAACTGAGTGCCAAAAAAATGGCAGGCAAGAAAGACGGCGTGGTGTCGATGGCCTCCTAACGCGCGTGACCGAATTCAATAAAGAGCTCCCGCGTCGATCGGGAGATTCAGGGAACCCATCGGTCGACAGTGCTCTTTGTCTCTCGTAATTTGTATTTTTTTTATATTTTGCTCTACTCGTTTCCCAGAAAAAAAATTTTTGTTTATTGTCGCGTGCCACCGAAAAACCCGTTTCAACTTTCAGGTGCTCTTATAAGGCAATGATGAATTGATCATAGGCATCAGTCGCAAATGACTGAATGTGGCGGATCTAACTGAAGCCATAAAAAATTTGACTAAGAAATCTTATTACACCCAATAGAGCACTTGCCTAGTAGGTAAAAAAAATGATAACTATCAATTGATTAAAACATATAACATTCTGAAGGAGAAAGCAGAAGCTAGTATCTCGAAATCAATTCATTGTGAGGGTGATATTCGATCAAAGATTGCAGCATTGTGTGGAGTTTCAGAACACCACTCTACAACTAAAGCTTATTTTGCTGATACTGCATATGATTTCAGCTCAATTATAAATAACAATATAAAACCTTCATTGTCAAATAATTTTAATAAACCAAAACTAGAAAATGATAAAAGCGATACAAGTTCCTGTAGTTTTATTGTAAATGATGAAAAAAAAGTTAACGTTCTGCCATTGACACTTAAAGGAAAAAACACACGCAAATCATGGGTGTGTGATAAGTTACATTGTAAAGTTGAAAATGATGATTTAATAGAACATTATGAACAATTTTTTATTTTTTTGTCATGTACTACCTTAAAAGACATTTTTAAATTTAATAAAGTGTACAGTTGAACATAAAAATCCAATTAAACTTGGTTATTCTCTTAGTTGTTATTTGAGCTGATGATAATTATTTGATGAATCAATATGCAGAAATTACAGATAATTTAAAATCTACGGAACAAAATAATTTTGAAATTGAACTGAATGAAGAGAACATTATGTCGTTATATTGTAATGCATTTAAATTTTTGTGGAAAAAATCATATGACACTCCTATTTATCCTTGTGTTTCATGTGAAAAAATATGTTTTCAACGAGATAAAGCCGATATTAACAATTTTCGAAAACCGATTGATACAAAGCCATGGCAAGAGTTGATGAAATATATAAGAGAATGAGGATTAAGTTGTGATTATGTCTGTCATTACTGTATAAATAAATTTCGTGGTGATAAAATGCCACCAACTTGTATTATCAAAGTATCTGTATCGAGATTCATTGAAAAAAAATTTCGCGCAATGCTGGACTTCATTTGTTCCGATGACAATCCAATAGGTAAAATAACGCATTACTTTTGGCTACGTGAATATCAAAGTCGAGGAGTTCAGCACTTTCATCTTCTGTTATGGGTAGATACAGCACCAATTCTCGGAGAATCAACAAGTGAAGAGGTAGCACAATTTATATTACGCTGTGTGACTTGTAGGCTTCCTGATAAAAAATTTTCACCGACATTATTTGAGTGAGTCAAAACTCATCAAAAACATAAGCATGATAGTTATTGTATGCGCAATAAGAGAACAGAAATTGGATTTTCAAGAGTATGCAGATTTAGTTTCCCCAGATCTATAGGTGAAAATCTGATTTTGCGTGATGCAGTTACTTCCATTGCTGGAAGAAAAACTTAAAAAACAAAAAGTCCTTCATATGATCTTCCTCGCAACGTGAGCGAACAATTTATCAACGATTACAATCCAGCAATTTTAACAGCTTGGGAAGGAAACATGGACTTACAGTTTTGTGCAGAGAAATCGAAAATTGTAACTTGGTATATCACTAAGTATGAAACTAAAGGAGAAAAATGCAATATTGCACAGGAAACTTTTAATGAAATCAACTCTTCAGATACATTGTGTAAACGATTATGGAATTTTTCTCTTAGGACATTAACCAACAGAGAATGTGGAGCATTAGAGGCTTCTGATACATTATTAGGTATATCTTTGTATGGTACTTATCCTCGAACAACTATTAAATAGATAAACGTAAATGAAATAAGAAGCAAAAAATTGAAAACCCGCCAAGAAATAAAAAATTTAGAAAAAGATTCGACAGAAATTTTCTGTCCTAATTAAGTAGATGATTATTATCCCTCAAGATCAAACGAATTATCGTCATAGAGTTTATATGACTTTGTAAAATGTTTTGATTACATAAAAATTAAACCAAAAGATGCATCAATAAAATGTTTCAAAATAGGAAATGGATACATTAAAGAACGTAAGATTCCATGTCTGGTGAATCACTTCAAGTACGATGTGAATTTACAACAAGAAAAATACTATTTTCCCCTCTTATTTTTGTTTAAACCTTGGCGAAGTGTTGAAGAATTGAAAAATGGATCGGAAACATATGCCGAAGCATTTGATAATTCGAAATTCAATTTACGAGAAGTAATGACATATCATAAAAAAATTACAGAAATCCGAGAAGCATTCGATCACGTTCAAGAATTGATTAAAAATAAATTAGAAGAAAGTGAGGAAGATATTCCAGAAACCGATTCATTATAATGTCATTCTATCGAAGCAGACGAAGCTATGAAGGATTTTAAAAATATTGATAATGATATAGATAATATCAATATATCGCAGATGATTTCTGAATTAAATGCCGACCAAAAACGTATTTTTGATACCGTTACAAATGCATTATCTAATGAAACTTCAAGTATTTTACGCCTTTATATTAGTGGTGAAGGAGGAACGGGTAAAAGTTACTTAATTCACACTTTAAGATGTTGGGTAAAAAGTACTCTGAATAAACGTGTTGCAATAACTGCTCCAACTGGAATAGTAGCATATAACATCAGTAGATTAACTATACATAGACTTTTTCAGTTACCAATTGAGCATGGAACTACACCGAAATATAGACCATTCTCTGATATTGTTTTAAAAACTCTAAGAAAGGAATTGAAAAATGTTGTATTAATTATTATCGATGAAGTGTCTATGATTTCTAACATAACTTCTATGTATATTCATTTAAGATTAGCTGAAATTTTGAATACTAGTGATTCTGAAAATGGTTGGTTTGGAAAAGAGCATATCATCTTATTTGGTGACTTTTTACAATTACCTCCCGTGCGTAATCATCCTGCATATATTCAGTTGACACAAGCAGAAGTAAATAAATATATGGGATGTTGAGGAAACTTTGATTTATGGAAAAACTCATTTTCTTATGATGAGTTAACAATAAATATGAGACAAAAAGATGATTTATCGTATTCTAAAATATTAACTAGGATTCGAGTTGGACTAATCACTGAAAATGACGAGTTATAGTTGAGTACACGAACTATCAAATTTAAATCTTCTAAATGTTATGATAAATTGCAGGAATTATGTGACTATTTTAATTTGTTGCCATCAGACACAGTTTGTTTATTACCAACGCGTCATATGTGTGA
>JABFQD010004458.1:0-11770 GCA_022817045.1 Psix sp. ZL-2020
ACAGAAATAATTATTCATGCATAAACATTAAATAAATTTGTATAACGTATATTTTTGTTTAGTCTATTTTGCGAATTATTTGTTAATAATTTTCTTCTCTGTAGGATAATATGCAAAACGTTTGCAACAACGCGTACCAGAAATATATTCGTTCAAGACCGGCAGCCTCAACAGAGAGTGTCAAGCGAGTAAAGGAGCTAAACATTTCGACAGCCGGTGTGCTTCCGGAGTTTCGCGATTCCAGCCAGTCTGCTGATGATCTAATCTCTCAAATGAAAAATTACAGACCGCCTGGAGTGCGTAATATTTCTACCCATTTCAGATTGCTTTATATTTCTAGCGTAGATAATTATTGTTCTATTAAATCAATTTCAACTTGCAGACAGTTTTCGAGATACTATCGAAAAATAAATCTACCGATTATAAAGTTATGAAAGAAAAGCGTGCCTTCCATAAGGAGAACATAGAAAAATATCACAAGTTGCGAGAAGAAAAAAAATCAACCACAGTGAAAGGTAAAAAAATAAGCCAACCAAAGTTTTTTTTGCATTCCAAGTTTCATCATTTAATGTTACCTTTTAGAGTCTCAACCGGAGGTCTCTCTGCCATCCAGTAATCAGGATGAAATCAACGACGCCTTCCGTGAAGTAATCGCACCAAAAAAGCGTAAGATCGACGATCTTTATAAACAAGAAAAAAAGAAACAACGTAAGGTCAATGAGAAGGATGATGAGTTTTATATCCCGTACTTCGCCCCGGATAAACACACAGAACAAGGGTAAAGTAGAAAAGTTTGTTTCTCAAGAACGAAAAGTGATTGAGATGTATAAATAAACGTATATCTAATACGACAAAATATTTATACCAATCGTACAATTTCTCATTTATACTAAAATGTTCACCTCAGATACGCAGTAAACAGTTTCGCGAAAGAAGCTGAGAAGTTGCAAGTGGATTTAATGGCAGATAATGAGCAGGCTAGCAAATTACAGAAGCAGCTCAAACGGTGGGACCGAAAAAAGAAGAAGATGGTCGCGGTGAATGATGTGAGTGCATTTCGTGTGTTATTAATAAACATCAAAATGCTGTACAGAAAATAATTTTCAATTTCAAAATCAATTTATAATGATTTACACGACCTGAAATTTCAAAGAAAGTGATAAAATCAAATTTCTCCTGTTGTATTTTAGAATCCAAAAGCTGGCAAGATTCGCACAGAGAACGGTCAATGGATCTCTGCGTCATTCAAGATGAACAAATACAAACAGTGGAAGGAAAAGAGCAAAATCGACGCGAGGATGGACGACGATGATGAGAATGGCGAGTTTAACGAGCAAATGAAAAAACGTACGTTAAGTATTCATCAGAAGCCAAAATAAATGACAACGATTGTGGGAATGTCGCAACGAACAAACGCAGGCAAAGATAAGATTCATTTGAAAGACGTTTGTTTGGTCGATTGGCATCACAGACGGACGCTTTAATTGGTTTATTTAGCTAATAATGTATGACTGTCCGGTTATTTTGGTTCGAAACAAAGTAGAGCCAAGTGCAATATAGCCAACATTAAGCGCAGGAAGCAGGTCATTGATCCATCAAATTGTACAATGGTTGTGATTTGTTGATCTAATTTAGAGACCAAAGACGTGCGATTTTCAGTGCGATTCATTCAGATTGAAAAGCATGAATGAGTTGATCTTCGTCATATTACGAGCACATTCTGGTCATGCGGTTTTATGTCACTGTCACGTAATGTAGTTTAATATTGGATAGGGAAAAATAGTCTTATCTGTTGGTGTATACTTCGTATGTATCCTCCTCTCTTCGTGACCTCTGCTAACATACACGCAACTCACACAACATAAGTATTCATATAGTATGCACGAATGAATGTGAAATAATTAAGATTCCAATGATGATCCCATGTGCTTGTATCTTACATTCCTTACATTTTTTGACATGCAAAGTGTATATGTTCAATATTGAATGTTCGATTTAGTCGCAAAAATATTTTGAATTGTATTATTCTAGCCAATCTATTGAAATAGTTTTTATCAACTTGTATAGCTGATTAATAATAGCTTTCAATTACTTTGTTCTTTGAACTTTTTTGACTTCGACGCTTCAAATGTTTGCACAAAAAAAGTTCGATGTGCAGATAAAAGTTGCGTGATCGCATTGCCAGCACGAGCTTCTCAGGCACGAAAAAGAGCCAGCAAATCGATCGCCAGGCAAACTTTATTAAGGATACATTATTTATCAACTTTTTGCTTGCACGTTTTGTAACTGATATCAATGTTAATCATCCGCGCTTTTGCGCGCAATTGATTCGTCATAAGCGTGAATATCGACAACCGCTGTGCGCCAAGAATATCATTTTCATTCGCGCTTGTTTATTGAAAAATTCACGAGTCTCTTATCTTGTGATAAAGATGTTGTTTTTCAATGATGAAAAATCGTGAAAATAGCGTCAAGTGATTTACAACGACGATGACGGTTCTTAATCTCTCACAACATTCCAAGTTTACATAATACCAGTGTCAGATTTTTACTGAAACGAGTAACTAATTTTAATGATCGTCATTAGCGAAGTCAACAATCGTTGATAATCTCGGGATGTTTTTTCTCCATTATTCAAATTGTAAAGAGGAAAATATGCAGATAGGCGATAAAATTAAATGTTTTTTTTACTGTTGCAGTGAAAACTACTGGACATCAGCATTGGGCTCGGCATAATCAGAAGTTGAAAGAAAAAGCAACAAAAAAGATCAGGAGCGAGATCAAGACACCGGAACAGATACTCAAAATGCGTAAACTGGCGGAGAAAAAGAAGAAAAAGAATACAAAGAAAAAGGGCAAAGGTCGAGGCAGAAAAAGAAAATAAATGGTTCATTCTGTCAAAATGTTCTTCCGAACGGAGCACAGTGTTATATAAAAACAATAATTTGCATTAATTGAAACAAGCTTCCGCTGCAGAAGCTAGTTTGAATCCAAAAATACGAATGTGAGCACGATTGAAATGAATAATAAAATTTGAAATGATAATGAAATTGTCGTTTATTTCAAAGAAATCATTATTAATAGATTGGTTAGCTTTTCGACGTCGAGCTCTGTAATTGGTTGCCTCAAATATGGGTATTACATGCGGTTTTGCGCAGTAGAGATGATCGAGTTCGCTGGCCAGCGTTATAAAATCGGCAGTTTTATTGCGCAGATAGTTGCGTGCGCGAGAAAGTTTGAATTTCTCTCTTGACGATATTACAAGACAATGAAGCGTCGATGTAATTTTACAAGCCGGAGAAAATGTTGACCGAAGTTTCGACACTCGGCGGAGTCGTTAGTTGCCCTTCACGCAGCAATTATCACGCAGGCCAGAATAGAATTGAAATAGCTTGAGCGAATGCGGAAAAAGAATGTCGCGAAAGTCGATCATATTATTATCAAATAGCCGCACGAACATGTTTCTGCGTCATTGTATTTTTATTATCAGCATATAGAAATTACATGAAACAAGCGCTGCGGAAATGATAACTGCATATCTATTGCGGCGATCAATTTTCCTTTCACATTTCGTGTCAATGTGCCTCAATCCAGCCTGGTTTTGCGCATCAAAATTCAAGAACAAATAATTACTTAGTTCTCCCCGTGATGCCTAATCGTTCATTCTATGACAATATTGAACTCTATCACGGTCAAGCAAACTGGTGATAACGTGTGTTTAATCGAATTTTCATTATCACTGAAATTTATCCAATATAATGCGATGTGAAATTCTCGATGAATAATATTTTGACAAACTTAAATTTGAATTGATTCATTAATAATGATTTTTTCCTCTTTATGAGTATTTACTTTAAAGTTGCAGGTATTTAGCGGTTTCAGAGATTTTTTGATTACCGACCGAGATAATTAACACGTTCGCATGTCGCAATTCCGCGGGAAATCTAGCCGCCTTTCGACCTCGCCATTTTCTTCGGTTACAATTCTTATATGGCCGATGAATGTCGATGTCGTAATGATGTGTCGTGACAATATGGGACGAAAAAAATGATCATTGAACGTGAAACGTAATTGCGTTTCTTCACCGTCAACAGAATTGGACTTCGAAGAAAAATATTCATTATTCTTTATTATACTTTATACGTCACTTCGTAATATGTAGAAAAATATGATAGTTAAAAAGACACATTACTTATTTAAAGTTACTTCAATTGAAAAAAGTCAGATCAAATTTATCGCTCGATTTAGAACCCGCAAACGTGTGAAATCATCTAAAAATATTTTTCAGCTTTCTTTTAACATTTTCCAATTCACGCTTTTCCTGGCGTTCAATATTCTAAAAGGCATCTCAGAGGCAAGACTCAAATTCGTATTTCCGGAAGACAGCAGCAGAATCTTGAACCGTACCATGCGGTGCAAAGTACATTCAACATACGCACGTACAATGTACATAAATTGCATGCATCATTGCGTAACTTGTAACCAGTTTCAAGGTAGCGCCAACTGTGCCGACCAGAAGTGTCTTTTTATTGCGATAACGTCGGCGTCACGAAAACCTCCGTTACACTTATTTGACTTTTAACTAGAGCTAACCAGGACTAACTAAAGTCTTGGCATTCTCATTTCTAAATAGAGTCGACTGTATTGCTTTTGAAATATGAATTTATTTCGAACCGAAATTAACATATGCATAAAAAGCAGGAATTAATTCAAATGGAAAAGAATAACGTCGTGTTGAAAAAAGTTGAATCCACATAACCATCGGAGATTCTCCTCTGCGTTTATGAACCTTTCGTGCACCCAACCTTGACCTTCATAGATCGCTCTGCTACCTTTACCTTGTTTTTCATCGCGTTTTTTTCTCCCTCAGTTGTGGGTATTTAAACCAGCGCGTTTACTGTCACGAGGCTTCGCCTATACAATTCAAGACCCTGACGTAGGCGAAGCTTTATTTGGTTCCTTTCACTCCTCTCACCTCAAATATGATATTTATATTTACCTCGGTGCAACGCGTTTTTGCTTCATTTTTGCATTATGTAGTAATAATCATATTCGATCTGGTTTATTGAAAACGATTGAAACATTTATTTGTCGGTCACTGGTATGTGCGATTAGGAATGATTTATAGGTTTATTAAACCAAATGAAGGTGTACTTAGTGGATTTACTATTTCGTTACGGTTAACTAATTGAAAGGTCGATTTTGAGACAAAAGTCAGATTTTGTTTCTTAAATTTAAATAAAATATTAACATTTTATTAGTTTAAATTTTGGTAGAAAATAGCGTATTTTATTTTTAAATTTTGTTTTTTAATGTTTAAATGACTGTAAACGTAAGTCTGAATCTCCAATTTAAATCATATAACTGTAATATTAATTTTTGTTTTTTCAGCTTTTTAAGACATTTATAAATTTCATTTTCAGAATCATATAATTATTTTATGATTATTATAAAAAGTTGAACATACATTTTATTAATGAAATAAATTGTTTTTAAGAATCTAATTAATTTCTATTTATTTTATAATATTCTTATAATTTGTTATTTATACTAATATTAATTCTTGATAATAATCTAATGTGAAAGAAAATCATTGAATCTTTTATACATTTTGAAGCAATAAGTTATGTACTTTTTACGCTAATTGTAAGGACGGATATAGCAATTTGGTAACATCCGTATGATCTTAGGATAGTCAATTGTTTCTGAAGTATTAAATAAACGATTTAAATACAATGACGTGCTGCAAATCAAAAAATACTTCACGAATTAGTGTTGATCCAGCTGTGAATCTCTATTACTATATAATTACTATGAAATTATTATCATTTCAAAATTCTTATTAACAAAAACGAGTTTTACTCAATTTTAGATTTGATCTTAATTAAGTAATATGAATTAATACGAAGAACAAATGTTAACGATTGGTTGTGCAATTTCACTTTTAAACACGAGAATGACTCGACAGATGAACGAGACTTACGATCAAGACCCATTTATCATGTCATTGTTATGTTGTAAAACAGACTCTGTCCACAAACATATTTATTTATTTATCAATCAACTCAACATATCTTCCTCAAACAGAAGCGAACCACAACCGTTCCCAACGAGATAAGAAAAGTTTATTCGCGCTAATAAATATACATTTTGTTGAACAAAAATAATTTTCATTGCCACACAAACGAGCAATGCAAGTGAAATATTAATTATCGCGTTTTCTTCCATCGTAACGCGCGTTGAAAATGTTGATTCAAGATCAATGATAGGCGCGTGTATAAACACACCCAGAGAACGAGGCACAAAGAAACTTCTTGGCGCTCTTTAAATCGTAAATTACATAAACGCACGACTGAAAGAATTGTGGATCGAAATTAATAGCAGTCGGGGTTGTGCGCGACGTCGTCACTTCACCTTCTGAATGAACGATGAAACGCTCCGCAGGATGAGAACGGAAACCCAAGTCGGGCGGAAGACAGTACCCCTCTCGTCGACACGAACTCGCATTACAAATTCTTTTGACTCGCGTGTCGTCGTTCTTGTAATGCCAGCGTCTAATTTTTAATCCGTCTTTTGAATTAAATTCACTTTTCATTACAATATCAATTCTGAAAACAAGACATGTTTCTCTGACTTCCGATATTTTGTTTTCAATTTGCAATAACTTCTTGGTGAATTTCAGATGTCACTTTTGATCATTGCTCCCTGTCGCTTGTAACTCAATAATACACAAGCGATGGCACAGATACGTCATGAGCAAGCATCCAGTCGCGGTCAACGACACACATTGTAAGTCCGAGACTTGATTGTGTCTCCTCCGAGTAAAGATAGCTCCTCGATATTTCATTCAGAGTTCTGTCTCCGACGCAGACGCAACATTTCATGCACATTGAACTATGTAAACACTTTGAATTATATTGACAGCAATTCGTTGCACCTCCAACAGGCTCGAACGGAATTGCTAATCATTGAAGATCGACGGTGCATTTCGTTGTTAACAGCTGTGCTTTTTTTTATTTGTTAATCTTTCGGCCAAGTTTGCAAAAGTAGACACCAACCGATTATTGACCTAGATTTTCACGATCGTAAGCAGCTTAGCCATAAGGCGATTAGATTTTTTTGAGATAGCACTGCAGAGAGATTCTAAATAAATGGGTTAAAACCAACAATTGTTTCGACCATGACACCTCCGCAGTTTGGGTTCATTTTACTAAACGTATAGTTTTGAACAAAGAATTATTTATTTCGAGAGCTATTAAAGTATACATAGAAATAAATATACTTCGCCGAAGTGTTTGATAAATTAATGAAGCTATAATTATTAAAACATAGTTTCGTTTTTTAACTTTTAAATGAACAATTAACAACAACAGTAATTATTACAATGTTGATTCAGGTTCCGGATAGTAGAAGAGATTACCCAGACAATGGAAGGTGTTTTGGAAATCGGTTTGAATTTGATTCCATTCAATACATGGTATGGTGATTAGTTTATGAATGTTATTTAAAATATTTGATAACTTGATGATCAAATCACGAGACAATTTATGTTCATGCTGTTGTAAAAATAGTGAGACGATGTCATAGTTTTCTATCAGTATATCTACTGTTTTTGTGGTTTTTTTATCAAGTGAAATCTGAAAAATATAAAATTTGATTCAAGTTCTTTTATCAACTAATATTAAGAAATGATGAAAATATAGATTCAAATTAAATGCAAATCACTGAATATCTTGACGCGAAATCCAAATGAATCCAATTTTCTTCACAAGGACGACATTTACAGTCAAAATATCTGTTATTTTTTAAAATTGTTCTCCTATCGTCCCTTTCAAAGCTCGTGTATTTTATGTTCATGTAATTTATAAAGATCTGAAGTAAAACAAAAAATATGAGCATCAATTTATTTGTATCAAGTATAATAGCATATTATGAAGATTTCTTACTTGATCCCCTTTTTTAATCGGTGCAGCTGCAATTAAGTATATGCATCTATTAGCGCTGAGTTGAAAGACGTTAGGATCACAACTGTGGTTGAATTGTGCGAAAAGAGGCATTATCGCAGATGCAACGTAAGTTTTGTTTCTACAGTTTGTAATGAAAATTTCCTCGTACTAAAAAATATATTTGGTCATATTACATATTTGAATCTCAATTAAAAATATCGCTTCACTCAAATTTGACTGGTTTTTAATCGAATAGACTTACAAGCATTTCATTCGTTTCCTGCTGCAACATATGTAAGGAAATAAGTTCAGCAATGAAAACAAATTGCTCATTTTTCATAAGCAGCGTCCAATCGTCAGGCAAAACTTTTTGAAAATAATTTGTTTTTGTTGCTAGAACGAACGTAATTAAACTGCTTGTTACATGGAATTTCCATTTTTTTTTAAGATTGTTCTCAAGTTTCGGTAAATTAAAGACATCTGCATAAATATTTTTCAAGTTTTTTGTATTGATCGAATTTTTACAACTTTCTATATGATCTGAAAAAATAAGCTTTCTATAATAATTTACTTTTCAAATTTTAATATTATAATTGTAAGATCTATATATTGGATTTGAATAAAAACTATTGAATTGAATATTAATCTTTATTACCATAAGTGGCGGAGAGATTTTTGCATAAATCTGTTAACGCCTCAATACTTCCCATTTCCTTCACTGCCAGAATGACCGTCCTTAAGGTGTAAAATTAATAATGTAAAACATATTAAAATGTTAAATATAAAATCATTGAAACATTTAATTATTTCTAAGTTCAATTTTGTTAACTTGCATGAAACATGTTTTTGTAAACATTCAAACGTATTTTGCAAAAAGTATATTGAGCACTGTACAATGTACTTAATTAATTATTTTAAATTTGATACTATATACTTAATCTTTCACATATAAAAAAGAAATTTTGAAAAGAGATTTTCAAGCAAATCAATTTAATAAAATACATTTTAAATTAATTGCGACTTAGTCTCAAATCTCAACATATGCATTGCATGTTAGAGCTATTTAGAAATAATAATCTCAAATATTTATATAAAATCGAAAACTAAGTCATTTTTTAGATTCTACCTTAAAGCTAAAAAAGAAATATCCAATTTAATGCAATAGCTGATGATAGTACATTCTATGTCATGATATTCCTTCCACGAATCAGCCTTGCATTTCTCCGAACAATATATAGCTATCACGCAATGATCGCAAGGTATAGCTGACCAGCAACCAGTCATGCAGTGCCAACAATTGGTGTACCAATGATTCGCTTCTAGAACCGCTGAGTAAGGTTTTTCCACAGCAACTACTTCTCCAGTTTTGATTTCTTCAGTCGCTATGACATGTTTTCCCCAGCGTTTATTATATTTATAAGCAATCTTCTCGGTCACCGGAAAGTCCGATATCGAACACTGTGGAACTGGCTTTTTCGTGCTGGTCATTATTATCTTCACTGAAATCGCCTGTTCGTAAATAGAGTTTGAGTGTTCTTTCACTACAACCACCTTTCGAAACGCGATCTTTTTTTTAAGATCTTCGTTAAGCTTAAATGACAGAATTCGATCGATGTCTTTTTGACAGTCATCGTAGAGTTTAAGATGGAACAGCAGAATCGAGCGTGAGACATAACACTTTCTAAGTTGCTCTGATCCCGGGGGTGCTAATCCAATGCTTAACGCAAGGTTCTTTATACATTTTTGAAAATACTCGGTGTTAATTTTGTGCTCTAAAAAAAATTGATGAGCACTCTTTCGATGTATTTCTGATAATTCTTCGCTTTTTGTTTTAGAATTTAATTTCAATTCACACGCCATCAATTGGGAAACAAAGATTATCGCTTCTTGAATGGTATATTGTGAATCTGGCAAATTCTGCCATACTTCCGATAAACACATTGGCCCATATTCTCTTTCTATCTGCAAAAAAAAGTTTGTTTCAAAAATGGGCATTATTGTATTGATGCTTTTTAAGACAATGCTTCATGTCTAAAGTCACGTGACATCATTTTTCAGTTACTTAGCAAACAAAATAATCAATTTAAAAGTATACTTAACTCATATTCTAGCTTGAATAATGAATTGAAATATGCCTTTTTGTTTAATTGTATTGCAGAGACATTGTTGTGAAACTGACAAAAGATGTCACGTGACTATATATGTACTCAAATACATATATAGTCACGTACAAATACGAAAGATTTTATAAATACGCAGTTTTGTTTAAAAATGATAGAGAATATTGATTGTTAATATTTGTTGTTATTGTTGGGTCAAAAATGCGAGAAGTAATTTTCATTTAAATAATTTAATTTAAAAAAAGAAAGCAAACTATATGTGTGCTTAAAATTGCTTTGTTCTTTCCAAGACAATATTAATTTCAATTTATTTTTATTTCTGTTGACAATTGTTGCTAATTAGCAATATAAATTATTTTTATTCTACACTTCAAGAATATGAGTTTATCTATAAATTTTAACTTAAAAAATCGTTAGAAGTTTATTTCAAAGCACTTTCTTGATTTCGCACTAAGTTATATTATTGATTCGATTATAAAGTTAATATAGTTTTCGTTCGTTTGTATACGCAATACAATTATAAGGTTACTTACTTGTTCAATTATAGACCCTAAATTTAATGTCATCATGTTGTAGGGTGATTATTTTGTCAATAACTTCAACCAAATTTGAAAAAAACGTTAGAACTGAAAATCCAAAAAACATTAACAGAAGACTATAACAATGAAATTCTTCTGGGGCGGGAAGTATCGACACATATTAAAATGTTTAGAGCAAGAGATTTTAAGAAATTGTGTTGGTTGCACTGTGTAATGTAAATAAACAGGTTAGACAGTATTGAGAAAAAAAGAAATTCTCTTGTATTTCAATTTTCAAGTAGTTACAGGTATCACATCAGAGAACAAGAATTAAGATTAAAAAATACTACACATAACACACAATATAATATAGCTATATAAATTGATTTAATTTTTGTTAGATAAAGCAGATAATTTTGTTGATAAATCTAATAATAAAAGTTAAATTTGTTATAAGAAATGCTTCGTGTTGTGTACTTGTGTATAGTAACGATAATATGCTCGGTTAGTTTTGTCTTTTCTATCTCTTTTTACGCGCAATTATTTTTAATGTTAAAGAGAGACAAAATGAGAACAAGTATATGTACATTAATTAAATGTGCAGAATGTTTTTTTATATTCATTGGTATTCCTATGCTGAGATAATACAAAATTATTAATATAAACAATATTTACTAAAATATTGATCAATTTTCAATAAAAATATACAATATAATATCGAAAATTTATCACAAAATATACCTGAAAAGTATTATTACTATTTAAAAAATCCGTATAATAAAGAAATTTGTTTGAATTATGCATATTAAAATTCATTCGTATTACTAAAACTACTAATTTATAGTATAATAAATTATGAATTGTTTCAGAAATATTTAATAATTTAATTGTTTGTTTTCCTCTGCATAATATTTTAAAACAAACATTTTTCATATCGAAAATTGTATGAGAAATTACGGATTGCTGTACCACGTAAAAATTTCATAACATTTATTATCAGAAAAAATCATTCTATATAATAAATATTATATATTTAATATTGTTTATTCATTAGAATAAATATACAAAATTTATCTGGAAAAATTAAATAAATGAATTTTAAACTATTTTATTATTAAAAATTGCTGCTAAGTTAAGAAAAAAAAATAGTAAATAAAAGAATAATCAGGGTTACTACTTATTATGA
>JABFQD010004459.1:0-11770 GCA_022817045.1 Psix sp. ZL-2020
AAATTATTTTAAGAACATTGAAAAAATTCCTATGACTCTCAAAATGAGTTGTTCCAGCAGGCTACTATTTATTATTACTTTCTGATTTCATTGTATATATCATTTATTTATCATTAATAATTATATATATTATTGCTAAGAAATTCTATATTTTATAACGTATGAATTTCATACATTATATTTTATTTAATACAAATAAAATGACTAGCACAAAATAAGAAAAAAAACTAACCAAATCTTGTTATTTCCAGACACGCATTGAGACTGGAACGTAACAGAAAGCCAGACAAACCCGAGGATTTCGTCTGCTATGAGTCAAGCGATGATGAGCAAGAGACTGTTGCCGAGTCCTCTCAGTATCTCCAAACTTCTTTCAATTTCGTAGACTACGTTAGAGCAAGGGAAATCAATTCTAAAGAGGTCCGCAAAATCAACCAGGAATATGGTTCACGACACATATTAACGCACGATTTGTTCAAAGAATACTCCGTTAGTTTATACAATATGAACAAAGTCTTTTGTTCACAATGGCTTAGCGATAGACAAGTTGTGTTCGGCACCAAGTGCAACAAACTCATGGTGTATGACGTTTCAACGCAAAAGTTAGATCAAATTCCGTCACTCCATGGCAGACAGTCAAATCACGCAGGAGCCGCTGTTGTTGAACAGCAGTGCGGCATTCATTCTGTTCAAATCAATCCTTCTAGGTACAAATTTGTTTAGAACGTAAACTACAAAAAAGTTCCATAAATTGGAGAAATTATTAATTAATGTGAAATTATTGTGTATAACGTTTAGAATCGATACAGCAATTCCAAGATAAATAATTCATTTTTTTGTTGAAAATTTAATTTTCAATGTTTAAACTAATACTAAAGTAGTTTTTCCTCAATTTTGATTTAAAATTGAATTATATATTCTAGTTGAATATTCAAGGTTAATTTAATAATTGTATTCTTTCTTCAGAACGTTATTGGCAACCGGAGCAAGAAGTAGCAACGAAATAGCTGTTTATAGGTTGCCAACTTTAGACCCAGTTTGCGTTGGAGAATCTGGACATCGGGACTGGGTTTTTGACCTCTGTTGGCTTGACGATGAATTCCTCGTTTCCGGCTCGAGAGATACGAAAATGGCTCTATGGAGAATCGACAATGAACTCGCCGAGTCTCCCAATAAGGCCGACGTTCCGACGCATACGTAAATATATATCTATGACGCCGGCGCGCATTGTCGCCAGTCGTTTCAATTCAACTGATTTTCCTTTCAGATTGGTCCAACCTGTTTGCGTGAAAGACTGTCGCTCTGCACAGAAAATTCGAGCCCTTGCGTTCAATAAAGCTTACAATGAAATTGCTGCGCTGTCGCTGAACAACTTTATACATATTTGGTCCGCGGAAACTTTCAAACAAAAAATATCGAGAAAATTACCTGCTTGCCAGGAGAACGTGTGTCTTGCCGTACAAGACGATGGCGTTTACGCCGTTGGTTGTCGCTCCTATACTTTATTACTTGACGCACGTACTTTGCAACCTGTCAAAAAAATACCATCGAGGTAATTTGTCTTTTCCATTTCATGCACTTTGTTTTTGTAATATTTGTACCGTAGTTTGTATTGAAAATCAATTTGTTAAGGATATTTGTCAGGTTATGAATGTTCTAATATTTGCAATTTAATTTAAAACTGAAAGTTTCATAAAAGTTAAAATAACATTGAAGGAAAAAATTCATTTTGAATACTATAGAAAAATATATATTCATTTATTTTAGTGTTGAACATTTTTCTGTTTTAATGTATAACAAAATATATTTATTATGAATTAATGTATCATTTCTTAAATTTTAAATATTGATATATGTTTAGGTTATAATTATAATGAAAAAAATAATTTTCAATTACAAATAGTACAAAACTTCTGATTTAAAAAAAAACTAGTATTATTTGCACTTTTTTAATGAATCAGGCTAATATGTTAATAATTAATTATATATAATTTGTATAATTTAGAGGCATTTTAAATGAGACTAAATAATTGCAATACTTTATTTTTTAAATTTTAGATATAGTGGATGTGGCATACGATCGGCGAGTTTTCAAGGCTCAGTTTTAACGATAGGAACTGGTTTGGGAATGTTGATGTTTTACGACGTAAGAGCTCAAAAGTATTTAGAATCTTCAATCAACTCGAACAGGACTGTCGTATTGAAAGCATCCAAAGGATATGTGGTAAGAATATATTACTCAATAAATATTCATTATATAATAAATATTCTTAAATTTGTTATATTGTTATTTTTTAATATAATTAAATTTCAGTTCCCGGATGAAGAATATATTGATGGTTTCCAAAATGTGAAATACACGCCTGCCATTTATACTCATTGCTATGATGCTTCGGGGACTCGTCTTTTTACAGCAGGTGGACCACTTCCGGCTAACTTGTATGGAAATTATGCAGGATTATGGCAATAATCAGTCAATCAATTAAACTTGTGGTTGCTAGGAAAGACGCATGAGCTGAAGAATTTAAAGAAAAGATACATTTTTTAATCTTTCTAGATCTTTTATCTTGATGACCTTTAAAATTTAATGATATTTTACCATTTTTTTTAATGGTTGCGCTTCCATTACGTAGAATATTATATTTACATGAAGTAATATAGTTTATGCGTTGATGTAATATTAATAATTCATTTAGTAGAAATTAAGACTACTTTTTTATAACAGTGTATACTGTTTTATGAATTTAAACAAATTTTTTCTAAATTTAGTTCTACTTTTTAAGTTTTAAGTAGTAAATTGATAAAAGTATCATACATAATACTTCGATAACAGCTTATGCAGTTTTTCCTGAAACTTCAAATAATCTAAAGTCCTACACAGTTGTGCTTATTCATATTATTATCAGAACAAACGTGGATCGAATATATTTGAGCGAGAATGATCATTTTTAATGATCAATGAATTTCGGTGGCACAAAGCTTAATGTTTTGGAAAATTCAAACAAAAATTGTGATAAAATATAATTGTTTATTATTTAATGCAATTAAAAAAAATCAGTATTTATAATTGTGGTAAAATATATTTTTTTAGTTCCATACTTCCTTACATCGTGACTTTAATTTTGTTCTCTAAATAATTGTATATTGTATTGGTGATTAAACTGAAAAGATTTTATATCTATTGACTAAATAATTTTAGCTATAAAATATATTCGATTCATCGAATAACAATCGTACTTATCGTTACTCATCTACTTTACAATGAGAAAATAAAAAGTCGATTGACTTTAGGCGAATTCATTTGCATGTAGGATTTGTGCAACAACTTTGGAGACAAAAAATGCCAAATTAATTAAGATTTATCATTTAAGTAATACGTCACCGCTACATTTTTATTTGAAATCATTTAGCGTTTATAATTCTTTAGTAAAGTAAATTTCGGTTTTTTATTGCATTACAACATTCATCGACATGTTTGACGGTTAATTGCCGAGAGATTGTGATTTAGCCGAATTTGTTTAATTCCGTCATCTCGGATGAATGTTACACAGTTCAAAAAGAAAATTTATTTTATTTAGTTTGATAATTAGTTTGTAAACAGTTGTCAGAACCGGTGAAAAAAGAAGCTATCGTATGTGATCAAATATGACAGTAAGTTCTCGACGGTGTGCAATTATGGAAATCTTCCTATTAGTGATGCAAAACACGACTTAGCAAATTGTTGAATCCGGTGATGATTTAAAACCCAGTTTGATAAGTTCGCATTGAAACTATAAGCCCATAGTTTTAATATAGCAAATTTTTTAGGGTTAAGTAACTTATTTATTATCGAAACATTAATCGCAGTATTTACATCACAAAAGGTTTCCTTTGAGTTTTCTTTTTTGTAAGTCTTTCTTTCGATGGTAATTGTAAGCGTAATAATAGTAACGTTAAGTAACCAACTTATAGATAGCTATGCATTAATGAAATGCAACATTTCGAAATCATTAACTTAAGTTGAACGGTATGTTTTATTTGTTTAATTTGTTACATTATATATATTTTATCTGAAATAATAAGAATTCGTTTTGTTCGTTAGTAGCAATTTGTCAGCTTAATTTTCAACGATAATATTGTAATTCGTTTCTTTTGTTTCGCTGTGTTCAAACTGGGTAAAAATGAACCGAAATGGAATTTTTTATTGCGCTTTGCATTTTCATTATATGATTTGTAAAGTGACGCTAAGAATAACTCAGTAAAGTAAACGAAGTAAATCTGAAGTTCATTTTTACCCGATTTCATCTTTTCATCATACGAATTATTTGTTAGAGTCAAAAAAATCGAAATTAATGTAAACAACTTTGCTCATATTGAAAATTTTTGTCTTTTATAACGATGTATTATAATGCCTGAACGATTCATAACAGCTACTGTGCCTATCACAATCATAAGATGAGAAAGTATGAATCAGTTTTTTGACAGAGATAGCCCGATGGGAATATGAATGTGTGTCATCAGATCTTTAATTGTAATTTTTATATGAATGAGTCATCGCGAATTTTTAACTTTTGACTAACAAACCGCTAGATTTGTTATCAAAATGAAACAAGAAATCGTGTTTACATTGCACATACATATTTTGTTCGTTTTTACTTTACAATTTGTGCGGCATTTTTCGTTTTCTGTAAATATGGTCGTTAATCGAAAAACTTTTCAGCGCAATTTATCATTTCAATGACGATTTCGCAAAGTGAGAAGTTTTTATAAAAAACTAGTAACAATGTTCCTTAGATGATGTGACTTGAGGCGACATTTTGTATTGTTTCATTTATCGTGTAAATTATGGTGTGAAGTTTAATCAACAAAAGCACAGAATCATGTTCCATTGGGAGAAATGTTTGGTTTTTGACAAAAGTACAATGCTCTGCAACAACTGTTAAAAACATATTATTTTGACTGGAGCTGTTTGATTTTTCATCTATTTCAATAAAAATATACAAAATGGCTTTTTCTCACTTTTTTGCCTTTAATAATATCAAATGTAGTTATATACAATTTTATCTGTATTTCTAACTTACAAAGGAATGATTAAATCAACTTTTCAAAAAGGTAGACTATCATAAAAAAAAGAAAAATATACATCAAACAAAATATCAGAAAATGGACAAATTGAATTTTGCTTAAAAGTCTATCGTTATTAGTTGAAGGTATGAAACAGTTGGCATTTCTATATTTACGATCTCGAGTTTTTATTTTTAAAACTCGAGACTTTTATTTTAGTAATTACACAGTCTACGCTTGATTCATTACACTCAGAAATCCATTTTGAAATAAAAATGAAAAACCTTAAATGAATTTCTGCTTTTATATTTTTTCATTAAATTCAATCGAGTGAAATAAAAAAGCAATGTATTGTTTTCAGAAATTTTTATTGATTCCGGTAATATGTATACGTATATCACAAATTGACAGTTTCAAACATATAAAAAATTGAATTAGTTCACACTTTTCCTTAAAAACAGTAGTTGACGAAAAGTAAATTACAAATCTAAGTAAGATATGTAATAATTTCAATTCTACTGAACCGTGGTTTTGATATGGTTTTCATACAAGTCTGATGGTTAAGGCATATGAAATTTGTTCTATTTTTTTAATTTTAATCTTTTTTTCAGGATACTCTTTATTTTTCCATCAATCTTGCATCGAAAATTCGTAAAGAAATGTTCACATTTTTACAAGCAATTGTATCGCTTTGAATTATTTGGACCTAACTTTTCTTTTATATAATATATTTTATTAGATAATTGGTTCTTTGACGTAAAAAAGATATCAATTTATTCTTTACATCTCGTTTTACAGAATAGAACGTTAAAAAATGTTCGGTCAAAAGTGTAAAAAATTGCGGGATTCTATTTTTGAATGACTTGAAATCTTCAATTTTTCGAGACACTTCATATAATAAATACAATTACATTCATCCCAGTATATATGTTAATATACAATCAATCGTGCTTCAACGAATTCCAGTATTTAATCCTATATAGATTTTTGTGCAATTTTCGGTCTGCTCATTTACATTTATAACTGAAACAGCCTCCTTAATTGAATTCAAGCAATCAACATCATTGAGCGTAACACAATTAACTGAACTTTTATACAATTTTCTCTCTTCTACTTACTGTACTATGCAAATGAAATCCAACAACTAACGTCAAACAATTTGATATACATTTACATGGAAACATTGACGTTTCTATATTCAAGTTATCTAAATAAATAAATTCATATAAGCCGAAACAAATTTCATTAAATGCCTTAAATGCCATTTATAGATGTCTCATAAGATGGATTTTGAAGTCACTATTTGAACCACATTGAATTCCTTATAAGGGACATTAAGGGGAGATACTTATTTTTGGGACCTTAAAAGTTTCTTTAAAAAGCCTTTAAAGACCTTTATTTGTTACTGGTCTCCCAGTATACAAAATGTATGCATTGCAAACATCTTACTTATGTTATTGGTTTTATGTTCCTCTTTTATTAAAATTATCAAATAAAATGCGACTCTATGAAATTGAACGTAAACATAATTTACACTGCAAATAAATACTTAAAACCTTGAAATTTATTTGTTTGCATTTTATTGTAAAATTCCGATACATCAAATGTATAAAATATATTATTAATTCTAACTAAACAAAATTCGGTTGCGACGTTTAAGGATGATTATAAATATTCCATTTCAATATGTGTATAAAAATAATGCATTTAAAATTTGATAGATTAATGTTCAGTAGGTATCAAATTTCAAAGAATGCGTTTTATTGGACTACAGCAAAGGGACCTGAAACCAGTAAGATCGAATATACATGTTTGATTGGCATTATTTTTCATACACTGGGATTCTTTGACGAAATCTTAACTTAAGACTGTACAAATAAAATTTAAATAAAATATTCTGTAGAGCGTGCTCTATAACACTAATCAGGATTTGAAAATATCGTCGACGAGTTTCGTACACTGATGTTCCCGTTACACGTGTTCAAAAGTTGTCGTAAAAAAGAGAAATGGTTGATGAGCAATTGAAATCACAGATGACCTGCGTCCAGTGATTTGTTGATGTCGTTGATGAGCAGACCTAAGGTGGCTTTTTGCACAGAGTCCTGTCTGAAGACGAAGTCGAGGAAATCATCGTGGGTGAGAAAATCGAACACTAAGTCACACCGATCCTGTGACTTGTCAGTGAGGTGAGGCCTTATCAGTGCTTGAATCGCGACTCGGCAGCGCTCCAGGGATTTAGTTAAGTACGCCTTGTCAAAGCTATAGTCTAATTCATAAAAGGACACTACAGCCATGGCAGTTGCTCGCAGAGCATTTCTGATTTCGCTGATTTTCGAGTGATCAGCTGGTCCCAGTTGCTGGTTCCGGTGTAACAGGCCGATCTGAAATTTCACATTTAGGTATTAGTTTCAGACTAACAATTATTTATAAATTAAAATTATAACAATCTTTTGCATATTTTGTTTATTAAGTAATCCTGGAATTAAATTGAAAGTGTAAGATTGAAGAGAAAGGATAAAATGTAAAATAAGTAATGACAAGCAATTGTATTTAAACGACTGCAAATTTTGTGTATGTAATGGTCTTCATCGATCAACTTGATTTCCACATGAATTCGAATGAGTTTCAGAAAAGGTTTGTAGTTTCATTTGAATACGTTTTCTACTCTAAGACAAGAATTTGGTTTCCGGTAGTAAACATGACTATAGATAGATCTATTCGAGCTTAAATTTAACACAACGTCTATAAGAAAAACTTCCTGTGATGAATGTTATATATGCCTGAAAATTTTCTAACTAGAGATAATGTCTTATGCAAAGGAGTTTAGATGTGTTTTCGAAATCGGGTTTGAGAATGAAGCAGTAAAACGTGCAACTTTGAAAACTTATAACTTTCAATGGGAGACTATTATTTAAATAATAAATAATTCAGATTTAGTTTCTTCTGTAATCTTTCATTAACACTTCACCCCCCCCCCTCCTCTCTCTTAGTATAAAGTTTAAAATTGAAAGTTCTGACTATAAAAACATGTTTCAATTTCTAAGATTTTGAATTTAAACTGATTTACAATTTATTTAAAAATAAAAATTCCATTTACTCAAGACTATTATGTATTAGAACTTAATTATGAAATAGACCTGTCGTGCTTTAATGAGCTAATTATTATGTTTTCCAAGCTTGGCAAAAGCTAACAAGTTGTCACCTTTTGAAAAGAATGCACTTCGCGAAATGGGTCATGGCGAATTCTCAAATACAATCATTTCCTTGACTCTACGCTTGTTAGCTGAGTAACCCTTTTGACTTTGATTCTCCCTTTATCTTTTTCAATGAAACACTCCAAGACCTTAATCGTAAAACTTTTTGCAAGTTTAATCCGAGATCAATCATTTGTTTATTTCATCTAAAAAAGTGCCCGAGCATCGTATTTCAAATAAGCATACCTTTATGGATAATTTGACGATATTTTTCAGCACTTTCTCTGGCTGCTTTTTGTCCAGACGAGTGCTGTTTTTCACGGCCTTTTCCATGAGTTTATACAAGTTGTCTAGCATCGATGCAGTTGCGTCATCTATCAGGAGAGACCGTCCTGCTCCGGAGGAAGCAAAGCGACCCAACAATTTTTTCTGTGCTCGCAAGCCCAAGTCGCGAGCACGACTTCCGCTTTCCGCCAGGGGGTAAACTCCACCGCCTGTGGTGGTCGCGGACTGCATTACTGTGTCAATAATCAACATACATTTCATACCTTTATGAATATGTCAAATGCATTTATGCATTCGGAGGTGAACCAAATACATATTAATAATTTGCTGCAAAAGGACGTGACTTGAAAACTTATTTGTTTGGAGAAATTGACATTGCAATAAAAGGGATGATTCGATTAAGGAAAGTATGAGGTAATTTACTCTACACTTAAAATTTGATGTGCAAAATTTTTTATATTAGATTCATAGTATAAGATCTTTTAAATATTTTATTCAAAATACTAAATTTTAACTAGATAATTTTAAGTTTAAATATGCTCTCAAAAATTATTTGTATAAACTATATTTGTATGAAATTGTATACATATTAACTTGGATGTAAATCATTATATAAATTGTTTTTTAATACAACAAATGATTTTGAATAATTTAAATTTTATATAGCCTAAAAAATATCTATTTTTTACGGGCCATTAAATATGATTGTATATTTTTACATTAACGATACATGAACGCATTACTTTTAAATAGTTTGAATATGTTAATCATTATTTAGATCGTCACTTGAGTTTATATTAATTTCAATAAATTATGTTGCAGTAACTTTCCAACAATATTGTAAGAGCTTTTGTAATAATATTACGCTAACAATACAAAACTTAGTTTTACTATCGAAATGTTTCATAAAATAAAAATCAAGAAAACGTTTCAATAATGATACTGCTATTACAACGCAGCAGTTTTTAATTATTGTTACCTAAAGCTTGTAATAATATTTTTCGAAAATTATCGTTACAATATGTAAAAGTTACAATAATATATCCTAAAGGTTAACAAAACGTAATTTGAAAGTTGAAAATGTTTTCTTTATATTTTAATATGGAATTTGATTTATTGAAAAGTAAAAGACGATTCTTCTTGAACGTGCTGTAATAACGTTTAAAAAACGTAGTTTAATTGTCTTTACAGTAATGTCTCAGTAAAATTTTTTGCAATGAACATTTTCACTCTGTAATAACTTCATTTTGTTACTTTAATATTGCAATTTTTCAGTAACGTTACAGCAACATTACTCAAACGTTATCGTAACTTTTTTGGCAGCTATTTTTAAATCACTGTCTAAAATACAATTTATTGAAATTTAAATGATAATCTTCAGAGTGAAATGAAACTCTTTCTAGTAACATTGCAGTGACGTTTTCCCTTTAGTCACTTTTTTATATATCACGGATATAGTTTTTTTATATATATTATGGAGTTGTTTATACATAAAAACAATGAATTTGATTGGTTTGCAACATTCGCAAGTAAAAAATTGGATGATAAATTTAAAATAAAAGTGTACGAGACTTACCATCGAACATTGGTTAATTGCAGTTATTCCTCGGCAGTGTATAAAATCAGTTTATGATTTGTGCGTGTTTAATATCGAGTGATCCGAAATTATACACAGCAAACTAAATGAACTAAAATAAAAATGATTAGAGAAATAAATGAACACATTAATCTAACCCTAAATAATATAATAAATTGGTAATAAATGTCCAAAGTAATGAACTATATAAATTATATTGAAATGAAATCTGGGTAATACCATATTTGAGATAATCGAATCAAAATGCAAATTAAAGGCAAGCATTTTTTTCACCGTGGTTTATATATAGCGTCGGATGATTTTCTAAAACATCGACTAATTTTCGTGCAACACATGACGTGTATATGATTTTCATGGACAGAGAAGATTTGTGATAAAGTTTATCGATCAGGGTCTCTTTGTACCTTGATTGCAGTCCGTTACGGCCACAAGGTGGTAGAGTAACCAGCTTTGAAGTTCCATCATTGTCATACCCCACGCCACCTAAAACAAACAACTCTCTTTAAATAAACTATCCAACTATTCAATCCCTTTAGATCTAAGCGTACAGTAAAAATTCTATTTCTGAAGCGTCCAGTTCGCGACATTTCTTGCTATACTCTTTTCTCCGAACGTTTCATCAAAAATTGAAAGTTTACTCGAACTCAGTGGAGCTCGAGGAAAGCGATTGATTAAATTTCGGCAAACTCTAAAAATCGCTGTTTGCGAACCAAACGTAATGCATTGGCAGATTCGTTATGTGTTTCGCTGAATACGAGTGAATAATTAATTAGCAGCAGGTAAGACCACGGATTGGAATCGATAATTTGAATTACCAGGTTTGTGTTAATTCAATTCAAATCGAGCCGGCTAACTGTCGTTTGAAATGCGTCATAATATCATAGCGTTATCGCTATTCTTTGCTCCGCAGCTCCAATCGGACTTGAACGGCCTTTACGTGGAGCTGATAAGCCCGGATTTGACGAGGCCAGTATCGATGACAATACAGAAGGCCTGTTCGTTACGTTACTTATAGCTTACTTTTGTGCGAATATAATAGCTTATAAGAGGGTAAGGCATAGCTGTTGGCATGTGTTGAATCGATTTGTAAGGAGCGTCAAGGCAAGCCAGAGATTCTCATTCTCCCATCACGTTTACACATAACCCGATAAGCAACTCATTCATGGATTGCAAAGCATCTAACCGGTTCAGAGACGGAGTTTCTTAAATTGCGATTCATCGTCACTTCTTGCGTTGCGTTTTGTCGACTGCATATCAACTACGATTCGGAGACTTGTCTCTGAGAATGTTCCCGATCGTATCATCAACTGCAGTACAACCAATTCTGTTGTTCTGTTGACAACACAGTTTACCTAGTCAAGGACTTGTTAGCACCACTGCGAATACAATAACATGAACTGCAAAATCGAGTTATTACTTAATCAATTTTAAATTATTGTTTACAACAGTTTTGTTGTCGTTGGTAATTATGCAGTTTAATCTAAAATAAAAGATGTAAGATATGTAGATATGGTTATTCAATACTAACTATATTTGTTTGCGGTTAAAAAAAGTTAAGGAATTATTTTTTATTTTTTCTTCATGTATGTTTGCATTTTATGACTATTCTACTTCACGTGCTAAAAACTATATAATACTATATAATATTATT
>JABFQD010004460.1:0-11769 GCA_022817045.1 Psix sp. ZL-2020
AAAATTAAAAAACTTGAGTAAAAAATTAATTACTTAAACATTTATGTTAATGTTTACTTTTACTATTACTAATTAATTATTCATTATTAATTTATTTTTTAAAGAAACATTAAATGTAATAATGTTAGTATTTGTGAATTATAAGTCAAGTATATTTTATCATTTTCTTAAATCTTAATCAACAGTTTTAGTATAAGATATGATTTTTGTTTATTTATTCTCTTAAGTATAATAACAAATTAATTTATTATAGTTAAAGCCGAAACCAATATAAATTTAGGCATTGAGAATTGAAAGCTCAAAGTTTGCAAAAGCACAGATTGTCGCACGAACGTAAAACGTACGGGGTTTATTAATAACGACGTAATCAATTACCAGCTTTGCTATCCTTGAAAGCTCATATTGTGCTCTCGATGGGCCACAGGTTCGCCCGTAAAAGGCCGTAAAAGGTCATTCGGAGGCGCCGCATCGAGACGTGCTTGGTTCAAATCGTAAAACTCATCTGCGTTCATTCAGCTGTGACGCATTACGTACTAAATAGAATACCTTTCAATTTGATTTTTCTAAAACATTGCAATTCGATATTTTATAAAAAAAGACTATAGCAATGATTTTGGAACACAAGTTTAACGAAAATGTAATTTATTAATGAATACATTTCGAAAATAATTTGAACGTAGTTTTCTAAAATACAATAAATTCTTTGATATCTTCTTAAATATTTTTATTGTATATTTACACTATTCAATTGAAAATAAAAAATTATATTCATGAGTCTACTATTCAAAAAATTAATTGGTGGAAAAGCTGGACAAAATGTGTGAAACAGATGTCCTTGCATGATGTAGTATAATCTGTAATGATTCAACAAGACATGCTGCAAAAGTAACCTGAAACTGCAGCAGCCGAGATAGTATCTTCGTTGACGTCTGCGTTAGCTCTACCTGACAAACGATTCAGGTAAACTGCAATTGTATTCGTGAATTTGCGACCAAGTGTGCAACTTTACACCGGTCGTCCTTGTACTTTTGTTTCATCCATGGGCCAATTTCATTTTAATCTAATTCAGAATTATTTTGACCTGATAACATCATCGCGTTTAAAAAGATATTATACGTAAATTTAAAACGTAATAAAACTTGTTTATCACAACCCAAATAAATACTGATAATCGTAGAGCAGTTGCCAAGAAAACAATAATCCAAGCGACAAAAAATGATGAGTCACTGAGTTTTTAAATCAGCGCATTCAAATCACGTATAATAAATTATCTTTTTAGATATTTATTATAGATCTGTTGCATCTTTTGTCGTGTGCATGATAAAACGCGTCTGGTCGCACTGTCATAGCTCATCGTGCGCAACTTCAGAAAAAAAGCCGACCCATTCTTTGGACTTGGCACTGCCACTCTAGTGCTTATCAGCGTTGGATCGCTCGTAGAAAATTAAGAAACAAATGTTTGTAAGCAGATTAATTTGATACGAGCTCAGCCACAACTTTTGGCCTTCTTTGAGGTCACCTTTCTTTTCACCGACACAGAATAAATTTTCTCAAATCTACCATTTCGGCTTTGCTTTAAAAAATTCAATAGCTAATCGTACTTCATAATTTTTGTAAAAATATTGAAATTCCATTCATTCACTACAACATGAATATAATGAAATTTACAATGTTTATTGGGACTAACAAATTTCACATAATTTTACCATAACCAAGCGATTTTGGAGACTGTATGTGTTATTGACACAATAAAATCTTGAATAATTCATCCTCAAATCAGCTTCAGTAATTGCACTTTTTATTTGTCAGTGACATCATTGTGCACGCACTTATATTCAATACAAAGTATGTCAAATTTGGAAGCCCTCTTGCCAATCCCATACTCGCATAGCATTAGCCATGAGACACGTGCTGCAAATGGCCAATTATTAGGCATGCGAAATTGTGGCTATTATATAATTTGCATACACATGGTTCCACTTTGTTCCAGACGAATTCGCATTCCGTGCGCGTCGCGATGCATGTATGGAAGTTTGCTCGAAAACACGTCAATTGCAAGTGGAATGTCACGTCAATCGCGTAATTAAATGCCCATTAAAAAAAGATTCCATCAGCGAAATTTATATATCAACATTTGAGTTGTAATCTTGAAATCGCATTCATTAAAGCATTCACGATTTGTAGTTTTATATCTTTAGAAAATCTTTCTTATAAAACCACATATAGTGTTTAGTCAAAGATTGAGACATCACTTATTACGCCAAATAAGAAACATAGTCGATAATTATGTGAATCGCACAATTATTAACGATTTACGCGGAAAGAGTGTCTTTTTTAAAATGACATTCATTCAAAAGTGAGCTCATACTTTACGAAAATACTATTCAAATCATAACTAAATAATTTTCACCTATTTTACATTTAATATCACGTTGCATCACACAAGTACTCGATAATTGAAGAAAAAATGCCTAGAAATGAAGATGTTGACAATACTATCGACACGCGACGACGATACTTTCAATCTGAAATGGCAATTCTTGCGAATATGTCTGCGTTCAAGTAATTCTTATAATACCATACTCGGAGTATCATTCGAGTGGCAATTAACAGCTTTTTGTGTGCGCACCTTCTCGAACACGAGTGTGTCTTCTCGATGCTTAAGCCTTCTTTCGATTCTTTTTCGACACACCCTTTCTTCGGGCCGTGCGCTGAACTTTTTTAGCTAGGAGTTGTTTAATGAACACCGACACTGATGTGGTCAATATTTGTGCCACTTTATCCTCTTGAGCATGTTACACGAACGAAAAAAGCATCCCGAAAGTATACACGCTCTTCATCCTATAACAAACGTTTTTGAGTATTCTTTAAGAATATAACTCGAACATTTCTGTTCTCTCGGGTAATTTTAGAAATTTCTAAGATTTGAGGACATATTTTGTATAAATAATCTTAGGACTGGTTTTTCGGCTCTTATCATTAGACAATTTTTGTGCGATTACAACTATTCTTATCGCCTCAAAAGATAGAGAACACTGAATTATGGAATAGTGCACAAGTCATGATGTTTTCCCAGAAACCGGGGCTTTTAGAATACGACTGGCCTGGCACATAGTCAAAGAAGATAAACAAAAAGATGGAAAGAGGAAAGGTAGAAATGATACCACGAACCGTCATCCACCTGAAGATTCGCGAGTGCGGCTTAGCAAACGACAAAAAGCGTCTCACCTTGCTTTATTAGATAGCAGATAACAGGTCGAGTGTACTATGTCTTAGTTTCAACGCTCGCAAATCTTGTCCAATCCACGTCGCAGAAATAGTTTCAACAATTAATAATGTAATGTCTCTTAATAAAAATGTTCAGTGCTCTTTGAACATTGAATAAACCTTGTTAATTTAAATTTTTAATGTGTAATAATTGCTCATTACTTCAGTTGCGAAAGTAATGTCGTTGTATAGTATCATTATCAACATTATAGCGATAGAAGCAAAACAATCAAAGACACCTTCCTCGAAGACAAAACCAATTAATTGAGAATAAATCTCTGAACGGTTTCATTAACGTCATTAATCTAAACAAGTAGTGTTGTTTTAATTTATTTTGAATTATCGTCGTGGAGTGTGTAAACGTGCCTTGAAGAGAAAGAAGCTGAAAAGCCAAATTGACGATCGACGTAGGTCACCTGACCTTTGAACGTAGCTAAATCAACAACAGCGATCTGCCTGTGAGCTGAACCAAGCAATTATTTGCTTTTAGATTTATGGGTTTGCGAAGCAGTGCCAAGACTGGAAAAGAGCACGAACGATGTTCGCGTCCGAGCTTAGCTGAATGCTTGCATGGATGTATCTACTCACCGGCACGCTTAACCGGCGAGAATCACTTTGCGCTTCATAATTGCACACTCGCTGATTTTATCTCAATAACTCAAAAACGCGATACAGCCAATTGTGAACCGCGATTCTAACAACTGATCATTTGTCTCATCCACCATTGAGCTTGTTTTGCTCTATAAAACTTTCTTTTTATCTGAGGTAATGATATGTGCTGCACCCCGTACGCATTGACGTTTTAAATTGACCTCAAATCAATATGTTCGAACTTTCGAAGTGCAAGATTGAAAGCTGCATGAGAAAATCACGTAATTATGATGAATAACATTTTCTCTCAAAATGATAACTGAAAATTTCATAAATAAATTTTTGATTCAAATGTAAAATATGATTGAAATTTTCTTCTGTAATTAATGTAAAAAAATTATTTTGTATTTTGTCCTGACAAAAAAGTAATGCAATCAAAGTTATTAGTTTAGCTGTTTTTTCTAACACTGAATCGCATTAAGTATAATAACCTGGTTAAGCAAAATGATAACTAAAATTTTAATGTTATAATTAAACTTAATACTTGAACATTCTGTAAAATTTGTTTTGTAATAACACGGAAAAATTCACTTTGATCAAGCCAAAAATGGTACGAAAAAAGAACGACCACTCTCGTTCGTGCAGATTATGAGGAAGAACTTTTTACGGGGGTTTTATGTCGCTTGTGTCGCGTCTCGTTTTTCATTCGGTAAAGGGCCAAGAAACGTACGAATAACGGTTGCACCGGAGGAACGTGGATGTTCTTCTGCTCGTCGCTTAAACAAATTAAAGAATTGTTCGCCGTCGCGACATTATGACTGCGAGATGCTCGAATTCTGAATCTTTAATAAAGATAGTGCTCTGGGGAGGCACTTCGCCAAGGAAGCCAAGAAATGACAATCCTACACAGTTTTGCTGCTCAATTTCAACTCAATATTACATATTTTATTTGCAATGATGTTCCAGTCCTAATCTTCCGGTACTTCAAACATCTTTTTCGTTAGAGGTCACTTAACCAGTCTTTGCGCCTGAACTTTGGCAAAACATGACGTTTGTTTACGTTATCTGTATCCAAATAAAAATTCAAGGTAAAGTTAGAGAAGAGTGAATCATCGACTACGGACCTTGAGGGCTCGGATATTAGGGACGGAAAGGTCGCTTATTGCTCCCCAAGTGGCCGCAAAACCAAGTTTGATCAAATTCTACTATCTAGATATAAAACTGACCGCGTGGGTTATGTTTCGATAAATGATTCATTTATATACTTTACGTACCACGTCAGTTGATACGGTAACGCACTTTTGCCATAAACTGAGTTCGGACATTGAAGTCCAATTTTATGACTTTTTACGAACGAAACTGACCGAATTAATATAAGATGAGAAGAGGAAATTCACAAGAAACTTTACTTTTGCGTTAACAAGGTCCGGAAAAGCATCGCTAATTGACCAAGCTGTTGCTTACTCGTCCGCTTAATTTTTCTCATCTGATTTTCAGTGTCACAATTATATATTCGCCAGTGAGGTTTTATGGGATTCAGTGAACGCCCGAGCGTACGCATATATATGCTTTTATCCACGCGTCAACCGAGGGTCATAATCGTCCTAGCTCTTTTACGAGCGTCTCTATCTTACTTTGCGTCGTAACCCGGAGTAGTGGCGTGTCCAGGCGAAACTGCTGATATTACTTAGAGAAATAATAGAAAATATTTCAGCCGATTACATGACAGAATAAATCATCAGCGTCCGCACTTTATGGGAGTCAATAAAGGTCGCTGGAGGACAATTTGGGCGACAAAAAAGTGGACCAGTCGATGAAGCGGATGCACGCCGCGTGTCCATAAGGACCCATATTGTTTTCAATAACAGGACACATCAATCAGACTTTGCAGAACGCCGCAAGATGTTAGGATTACCAAACTGACCATCTGTTTTGCATAATGACCCAATCCTCCCTCTGAGTTGGTCATATCCATTTCCCCGGACTTATCCACAGACTTGGCCATGAAAGCGCACGTGTACCCTCGATTTAGATCATTGTCTGACAGAATAGCGTTAGACCATTTCGGTTCTTCTCGCCGAGCATCATCCAGGTACTGGAGATCGTGCGCGGCCATCCAAAGCAGCCAATAAAAGCATTATTTTGAAAATCGCCTGATATTCCAAGGCAAGTGGGAGCTCAAGCGAATCTCATACATAGGAATGGCCCACGACTGTGGATCAGCATTCAATTGTATCAGCACAACTCCGCCGACTTGTTATTTCGCTGTATTGGCCGCCTCATTTCGTCTCATTCAATTTGGATTTCAAACGTAATTTGCCGGACAATTGTGTTATAGACTCCATATTTGGTCGAGTTAGGTTCTTGCTTCTTCCGCTCATCAGAACCGTCAAGACTATTTGATCAGAGAAAAATCTACAAATTGTTGGAATTTAAGCCGGCAAGTATATTCTCGACAAAATGCTGGGCGTTTTTAAGTCGACGACATTATCTAATCAAGGATGCGACCGCTTTCTGGAAATTAGAGACTGGAGAAGACAAAAAAGGGAGACCAGAGGCTCTCGAGTTATTCGACTGTGCCAATTTAAATGTCAAAGGAAATTGTTTGATTATTTACTATGCAAATGAAATTGTTTAAGATAGAACCGAGTCACTTGACGATGACAAGCAGCCACAGATAATTTCGTCGCGTTAATTGGATCAAGAAGTCGGATTGAGGAAAGATCCTTCTCCTGAGAGGGTCGTGGCCCAGTTTAATTACGTCCCACGAGGCTCCAGTGAGAGCTAGCGTGTGTCATTTGTTTTATCTTGTAAGGTCTCATAACCATATTTGTCAAATACAATTATCATACTGTACTTGGTAGTACTCTCATAATGATAATGTCAACGAACAAAGCAACTTCGATCTGAGTAAAAAAGAAAAAAAAGGAATACATAAAAATTCATAAAACGGTCACGACTCTCGAAACATTTTCTTTTTCTTAACCTACAGCTAAGGTTAATCCAAAGGATTAAACCCCAGAGGGCGAAATGTCAGACTACCAAAGTCCACCCCTTTTTAGCACTTCCTCAAGCTTTCTCTCATCCAAGAGCTTTCTCTCCAATCTGTCGCGTCGGATTTGCATACATAAGCTATTAAGCAGCTCTTTTCATTTCCTCTCGTTTATGACAGTTTAGTTAGAATAACGTTACACAAGATTGTCGCGCAAACGCGTCGCATTCTCCGCGCCATATTTCTTGATCTTATTAATGCACCGCTACTTTATCGTCCCAGACTCTCGTTCGCTGAGGAATAACACTGCCTTAAATTCGCATTTTTTCTTATCACGCCAAGGGTTGCTCTCAAGGACTCCGATATCGCTTGATAAATGTATCGCGCGCGAATTGAAGACCGTGAATTAATTATGACTAATCATTTTAGGATGAAACCGAAGCAGAAATCACTTCCGACGTAACGGCGCGTACAAATATACACGTACATAAATCTCACTTTAGGGGCGAGACGTATGCTCGGAACAAGGGCGGTTATTCATAAGCAATGGTCCATAAATAAACGAGTGCAGCGAGCACTCTTTGAATCATTAACATCAACTTGTAAATATTTTACAGACTCGTAACTCCTACTATTCATATATTTGCCGGAAGAAAGAAAAATGTCGCGTTACTTTTTTATACCACGATTTATCGCCGCCTATCCGATTACGCGGGCGCAAACCCCGCGCAAAAGGAAGCGCTGTAATTATTCCGCGAGCTCTCGCCCGGTCGACAAAACTTTCATTCTCAGTTGTTTATGGCTTTCGGTCGATGTCACTTGATTAAAAGAGTGGCGATGCAATTAATATGCCCTATCTGCGCGTTATATCAAGTTCGGCAATTAACCGCGTAATTATAGAATCTCGGGGCGTGGTACGGACACGAGAGACGCAGCGAGCGCATAAATAGTACGAACCGCGCGCGCGCGCGCAAATCCAAACGGTCCTCCCCTGACTTTATTGCAACATTTTTAATTACGGTGAAATGGCCGGAAATATCGTTTTTTCTGCGCTCTCTCTCGCACTCGGGATTCATTAATAGCGCGAACGAACGGAGCAAACTATTATCTCGTGTGTTACGTCGCTAATTAAACCAGGCATCGAGCATTCCATTCGAAGGGAGCGCTTTTTTCTCTCGCCGTCGTCAAAATTTTCTTTATAACCGAAACGCAATTCTTGTTCCCGCTTCTTTTTCGTCGCGCATTCCTTCACTGAGGCAAAGCGGGGAAAAAAGGCGATCCGTGAAGCGACGCTTTTTGTGTAATTGATCCGATCATCGAAGCATGTCGTAGTTCCATTGATAGGCAAATAACACGCAGATAGAAGTGCAAATTTATGGTAATGTTACTTAACAAGTAGCCGAACAGCTACGATCCAACACTGCGTCATGCAGTCATTTTTATGACAGAAGAAAGTGTCGAGGAATGCTGGCAATACTTCACATCGTCAGCTCATTGTCGTCCCTTATTTACATCGAGCATTAGTCATGCATTTTTTTAGAAAACTCTTTATATTATATTCAATTACACCTTTCTTATCACGACGATGAATTCATTCATTTACTTTGCAAATTGCATATCCTTTTTCGTGCTGGAATTCATCGAAATTTCAAGTGTACCTCGACGAAATTAATAAATAAATGTAATCAGATAAATACTCATTAACAAGGTTATTCCAAGAAGTGATAACGATGTGATAAGAAGTTACGGCACTTTTTTGACCGTTCAGTCGCCTTGGGCGCCTGGAAAGAAATCCTAAGTGCGATCACATTGGGGAAGTAATAGACCGTTTCAAACAAAAAATGATCATTGCTTGCAATGATCCTAACATATATTGAACTTTGACTTGGTGTCTCATTTTCATAAATACACGTTTAACCTTCCTTATGACACTATCGCCATAACCGGATTCAAATCGAATTCATGAAAGCAAATTCATAAAAATGATATTCTAAAACGAAACCATCAGCAACCGAATATCTAGATTTTGAAATATTTTGGTCGGCTATACTTTTAAATTCTTATGATGTCTTAACGAAATATACTGTAAATTCCAAATGCTTTGTAAAAATATTTGCTATTAATACCTCATAAAAATTATCGTATTATATTATTCATTAATTAGCGCATCAGTACATAGCGTACATTGTGAGAATACCGAATTATTTCTTAGATGTTGCTGCCAAATTTGTTCTTAGTATTGAAATAAGGATTGATGATTAAAGTTCGCGGGCAAAGGAGGAGCGCTCATCTGCATCGCAAGATTGGCCTGAGAATTGACACCAAGAACTTTGACGCTCGGTTTCTCATCAAAATCGAACCCTCGACCAACGCCTTATATATCTTCCTTCGCGACCAGCTCGTAAGACAAACTCGATGCATACATTACACCGCCTTAATTGGCAAGTGCTCCCTACTTGATTCAACACCGATTCACAAGGGATCTCAAATTCGGTCGCTATCTTACAAAATCAAAACAAATATTTCACATCAATTTATGGGTCATTTTATTGCATATGATGAATAATAATATTCATCAAAAAGATTTCCGAGATCCATCTTAAAGATTTTAAAACGTAATACCACGTTGCATGAAAATTCATTCGAATTGTTTTATTGACATTGCTTATTAAAGTGGATCGATGTAACGAGACAACGTCAATCAAACAGAAAATACAATGTTCTACCTTTTTACAGAACATTTTTAAAAATATATTAAGATTGAAAAAAATTGAGATAATTAATATGTATATTTCATAACAATAGCAAATTTCTTCTTTAACAAAAACTTATGATTCATACGTAATACGTATTAATATTACATTATTCATTACTGGAAGGTGAAACTTAGTTTCCAATCCTCAATGAATTTTTACGCTACTAAAATTAAAGAATGCACTAACAAAAATGAAGAAAAAGTCGTAGTAGATAAAAGACTGTGTTTTATTGTCAATTGAGAAACTCATTGTTTTGAAGTACTGAAATTCTGTATTCAACCCGTAACTGAATAATACTGTTTTTCTTTGTTATTACAGGGAATTGAGAAGAATAAAAAAACCAAATAATACTTGAATGTTAGAAATGGTATATTAATAAAACACGTGTTTCTAGAATTATTTAAAAAAATTGTTATTTAATTAATAATCAAGAAAGTTTGTTGCCTAACTCCTAATGGAAAAAATTTATAAAAGATGCTATAAAATATCTGTATATGATTACTCCTTTTATTATTTCTATTTAATTTCTATTTTTTTAATATTCAAACATTCATATTAATTTTTATTATTCAACTTTAAAATGTATTAAAATATTCCTAATTAAAATACTAATAATTTGTTCAATAAAGTATTCGAATAATTATTATGTTTTGTATTATGCATTAACAAAAATACATATAAAACTTTATAGACAATACAATCTATTTAGAAATATATATATAAGACACAGATATTAGAATATTAAATTTAAATATTTAAAATTCTTATAAACCATTACTAAAGTAGCAAAGCTCAAACAAAAACTGAGCACTATCAATTCATAAATTTGATCGCGAAAAATTTCTCACGCGTACTGATAGTAATATATATAAAAATATTTAACTCACAATAAACAATGTCATTATCGAAACCCATAACGTGTTATTTGATATACACATCATATCAAAAAAAATGTACATTCAGTGATATCAATAATGAAATACATTGTAGAATGTGCGCATGGGACTTTTCGGAAAAGGGGATTTCTCGGTCGCCCCGCTCCACTCATTTATTCCATAAATCTGACAATAAATAACGAGCATATTGGGACGTCTTGTGCGAAGAAACCCCCTTTTCTCGGCCGAGTCCTTGAGGGTTGCTTATCGCCTGTTCCACAAATGCGCCGGAACGCATTTAAAATGTATTGAACTGTCACACAGCCGTAGCTTTTTTCGGATTTTTACATTTTTCATCGTGTTGTACCGTCGCACGCCTGTGACCACAATCTTCATGTCAAAACACTCCCGGATTAGTGAGTTATGGGCAATCGTTAAGTGACTTGGTCAACAGGCGGTTCCATTACAAATCCATTCGCAAAAATATTTGCTGCTGTTAAACGAAAAATAAAAAAAATAGTGATTGTTTCATTTAAAACAATAATTTTCATTACGAAGAGAGAAAAAGAAATTATTGGGAAGAATTTGGCACATGATGGGTTCCCCCACTGGTTATTGAGTGTCATCCCTCTCGCGTCGATTATCTTGGTCCCATCCATGCGGTTTTCGTAAGTGGCACCTTTGGCGTTATGAGTCTCGACAATCAACTTACAATTTCCAACTATATTTCAATACAATTGTAGCTTTTTGATCGCATGTATAATTAAAGAGCCTGTATAATTTTCGAATACATTGTATACAAATTAAAAGGACCATCTTCGTTCGGCAAAAAGTGATATATATTTGAAGTGCCCGAAGAGTGCTCTTTTTGCTGTTATGACCGTTCCCTAAAGATTTGACGACTAAAAGGGTTCATGAATTAAGAGTCGAAGGGAGATCAAAAGTGATTGCTTGAACGCACTGGGATGGAAAACAAACTTCTAATCCCGACGTTAGTGCTCGAGGCGTTGGTGTTCCGGCTTCTAGTCAATTTCCGGCGACCTCCGAGATATCATACTGTGTTTTCTTTAGACCGCCCGTTCGCGTCAACATTCAATAAAAGACCAGCATATATTTTTAATTAAATTAGGTGATTAAAGAATGAAAATAATGTTTTATATAAAACACAATTATTTTTATGAGATCATAATTAATTCTATTTTCAAATTCATTGAAATGAAACATAATAAATGATTAATTTAAAAAATAAGAATATTATAAACGTTTGGATATGAGTTGACACCATTTG
>JABFQD010004461.1:0-11768 GCA_022817045.1 Psix sp. ZL-2020
ATTGTATCAAGTGAAAATCGCTTGTGTGTACTCTTTTTTTTTGAGTGTATCTATGATCGAAAAGTAAAATATTGTTGTAATAGAAGATCATACTTCTTACAAATATTAATAATCTGTATCTTTTATAAACAAAGTTTCGTAAAAATGAATACCTTTTTGAGTTACAAACTGTATACTTGTTTAAATTATAAAAACTACATCATGTTGTGATTTCATGTTATAATTGTGATATTTTGTCATGGATTTGCCTTTAGGATTTGTGAAAATATGATACATAATATTTACTTAATTTAATTGATGTCATTTGATAAATGACAGGTTTAATACTAATGAAGCTTTTTTTCAAATAAAATTCGAAATCGAAGCCTGAAACTTTTTTATAGTACTGAATTCGATTTAAATATTTTTGCATGTAAAATATATACAAACAAGGAATAAGTTGTATATTTTAAAATATATCTTAACATTTACATTTGTATCCGTTAGGGTATGTTTGTATTATAAATATTATATAATTCATTATAACATATATATAATTGAATTATAAATTCAACATTCATTAAATATAAACGAATTTAACTGTAATTATTTTTTAGCATGTAAGTCATACTAAGACCTGTGAGGATGTTGTCTGTAATTAATGATATTTATTACATTTCCTGCTTTAATAATTAATTAAAATAATCAATACACATAAGTATCGTTTCTTTACTTAGCTCTCAAGATCTCTAAATCATCTACTTTCAAACTTTTTCCTTATTTTTTTACTATTAAATATTCAGTCACATATATCATTAAATAGCCATGTGAATGTCGAAACTTTTGACAACAGGAAGAAGTTAATATTATCATTTTATATTATTTGAAAAAATGTAGCACTTGTACTGTAATTTATCTCATTTTTTGCATACAAAGAGTTATATAAAAGATTCAATTTAATTCTCAAATAATATTATATTACTGATCTTTCCGTAATAATCGACAATGAAATTATAAGATATTCGATCATACATTAATATTTGTATTTGTGTGAACATAAAATTTAATTTTTAAATTGACGTACTCCACAACTTACATAAATAATGCACGTATTTGACAACAAATATTATTTCCATAATAAAATAATGTTTTTGGCCACTGGGATATGGCCTTATCAATTAAAATTTTTAAGAAAAGCAATTATTATCATGTTACTGACCTACTTCTCGTTTATAATAATTTATGATGAGGTATCACTTTTCATATCCTTTACTAAATTAATGGTTTACATTATACATTTCTCGAATTAATTACCAATGATGAACAGTGACTATCAGAGAAAACAACTTGATTATTATACTATATTAGTTCAGTTTATGCTGCTTTATAATTTTTTTTATTTCGTGAAACAAAAATACTTTATCTAGAAGTATAAATTCTTCATGTTACATTTCAGATAGTTTAGTATCACATATTTTCAGAATAAAATATGTTATATTCTATCTATGATTTCTACTATGAGATATTAAATACAAAAACAGTTTAAAGTTATAAAATGTATAACAGATAAAAGTTATATTTTATAATAGTTTAGAGCTTAATATTATCAAAATTGAGGTGAAATAAAATTATGTCAAACAAAATTGTCTTTTATAACGTATAATTGTTTTGTCTTTTTTAAGTCTGCTACACCTTTTCATTTTAGACATTTTTAATTTAATGTTAAATGTCCCACAGCTTTAACGTGGCTGTTTAATTAATCAGTCAACGCGTATACGAAAATGATAAGCCTCAAGCTTGAGATTTATTCGTTCGTGAAAACACGAGAAATAAAACTATCAGGGGAAAACGACTATTTATAAATATTAATATATTACGTCATCTCGCTATTTCTTTTACATGTAAATAACTCGCTCAATTACTATATATATAGGCAATAGAACAACGTAAAACACGTACTTTGACATTACCTTATTTTAGGAATGGAAAACGTAACATCCTTGTATCATTATGAAACTCATTTAAATTTTCAGAGTAGGAGAAATAACAAACCTCAAATCCTAAATGTCAAATTAAAACGTTGTATTAGATTTTGGTGTATATACATGTAACTTAGAACTTAAGAATCACTTTAATTTTAAGTTCGGTTTGAAAAACTTAATAAAAGACTTTTTATTGAAACAAATTGTTCTATTGTAATGCCTCAGTCCTTGGGTGTATGCGCAAAGCCGATATTAACAAAACTGCCATACTGAATACAGGACATAAAATTATTATCGGAAGTGGGATCGTGCACAAGAATTTTAACATTCGAAGGATCTCTCACTAGGACTTCGACCTTGTAAAATCAGGAAAAAATGTCTCTTAAAAACGAAAAAAAGGATCCAACACCCAAGGACCAGTGGTGAGTGCCTTGAGTCAATGTAAAAAAAATTTACATTGAAACCGCTTTTCCATGCAAATTATATAAAGTTTTAAAAAATAGACATAAATTCTTGATGTAATATCGAAATTGGAACCTGGCGTTGAAGCCGAAGCTAAAGTATTCATGTAAGAGTATATTCGAGCAATTGAGGAAAAAATTTCTACGAAACTAAATTTAATGCGTAAAGTCAAAATACCATCGGGTACAACAATTAAATTAAGTGCAAAAGTACTTAATAAAGTGCAAGAGTCCTAATGATGTCTTTACATAAATTTTGGATCACGTAACATGATCAATGTCTCATAGACCTCAGTATCGCGAACAGAGATCATTTCACTATGATCAAAAAACAATCTAGAAGAATAGGAAGAAAGAGATTAGGAAGGACGATGAAATAGGCTATCAGCAGCGATATTCCAACTGCTGCAAACGCACAGGACATTAAATGACGTTGAAAGACGCTATAACACAACAGAAAAGAAACTTTTAGCTATTTTTTGAGCAACAAAATATTTCCGACATTTTCGTTATGGAAATGATTAAAAATTTAAATGTATCACAAACCACGTGAGTAGCTAATGAATGTAAAAGATCCATCCAGTCATTTAATAAGATGGCGATTGAAGCTAGAAATTGGACTATTGTATTGAATACAAAATGAGCAGTCTATAGCAAGCATGATGCTGCAGGACGTCCCTAGTCAAACGTATCTCTAGAACGAGTTCATAAAAAAATTAAAGATCAACTTAAGTTGTAGAAGACAAACCAGAAAATTACGATGAGCATCTCGCTAAAGTCCACTTCATAATCAATAACCTAGTCAATAAAGGTCCAGGATTCTCACCTATTAAAGCATCTAACAATACAAAGCCACAACAGTCTTAAAACACCTATTTCGTAAACGAAGATATTAGACAAAGCCCAAATTTTAGAGGAACATAAAATATCCCATTAGCACAGGCTAAAAAAAATCCGCAAAAATCTTATTGGAAGCAAAGAAAAATACAGAAAGTAAGTCACCAACAAGAAGAGGGATCAACATCACTCTATGAAATAGAAAATAAAATTAAGGTTGAAAGTTTGCGAAGCACTCTATGGTTAACACATCAATGACACTAAACTATTTGATGGCTGAAACATTTTACATGTTTCAGATGATCTTTACATTTATATTATTTGCATTTTTGGACAAGTACACAGCGATGGGTACTACATCCTTGTCACAGCTCCGATCATAATAAGAGTCTAATTTAAAGCAAAACAATTCCTTGAAGAGTGGGCAAAGATTCATTATGCTGACCTGGCAGATATTTTTTATCCGACCTCGAAAATGTATTAGATCACATTTATCACCATCATCATCAACCTGTATTCCTAATTACCCTAGGAATACGCCTTGGAACAGATGTGCAGAAAATGAGACTATTCAGTTTTCTCACCTGGGAAAGCATCTCCTGGGAGGTATCGGAAAATCAGCATCTGCAATCAATTTGTGGGTCAAAAATACAGCATGGAATATTTTAAGTAAAAAAAATGTTTTTATCGAAACGTTTTGTTCTTCAGCTCTAAAAAAAAACTATATAGATATTACAACACCAAGTCCAGAATGTAACAAAAAACTTCAATAGTTTTTTAAGTGTCTCGTAGATCTAAGAGAAGTCTCTTCAATTTTTTAGGTTCCGCAAGCAAATTTTGTTTGGGATTATGAGCACCGATGATGCAGTAAAAATTAATAGAGACATTAAAGTGTATTCTGAAAGTAACGAAATTGCATCATTGCTATCTATTTAAATGACGATAGTGACACAAGAATTGACTGAAATAAGTAACTTGAGAAACAATTATATTGCCGATATATAATTTTCAGAGGATATTGTGAGAAACAGAAGTTCTGAAAGTAGTATTATCTCCGTTAATTTTAACTTAATGCATAGCATATTCGAAACCAAATTACATTTAGAAATATTAACAAACTTGTTAAATAGTCTTTTAGACTCATTAAAAATTGGACAATCGGAATAAGTTTCTTCAAAACTAGTTACAATTAACCTTCTGAAATCGCTTATAATTTTACAATAACAAAATGAGAAAGAACTTCCGTTTGCTATAGATATTGAAAATTGGCTGTTACATTTAAAGATTAAGTCAGTAGACATCACATTATCAAAAGGAAAAATCAATTACCGATTAAAAACCCCAATTCGTACAGGATCACAATATATTGTCAAAAACATTAATCCTATACTTATTTCTGGATGGACAAATTACTACATGCATGAAAATATCAATAACCAGCTGATTGCAATCAATAGTGATCTCTTAGAGTTTATAACCATAGATCTTAAAACATGTTTAAATAAGAATGATCACCTTCATTACAGACTTATGAGACCAATAAAACGACCTCTGACAGATTCCAGTTTCTACTTACACTTTAATGAGGATTTGACGGACGAATCTTGTAACAAAAAAATATTTTTAATTCGAACAGACTATATTCTTACATTTTCAAACCAATACACGTGGTATATTTTTCCAATAAGAAACGACATTATCACCATTACTTGTATACATGTAGCAAATCAAACAATAAACATAGCTCATTCTTCTATCTTTTCTCTTACTTCCACATGCAGAGCAGCATTTTTAAATATCTTATATTTACCTAAAAGACATAATCAGAATATAACATTATCTAAACATAGAATTAATACAATTAGACCTTTAAGAAAACAATATTGACAAGCGTAGTCTTAATTTTGCCAAGTCTATAAAGCATACGTACCCTTTAAACACAAACTCTTAATAATTTAACAAGACAACTACATACGACAAGTACTTCACGAGGAATTGAAATTTGGTAAATTTATAGCACTACTGCATTGAAATGGACTGGATACACATCGATGACTATTGTTGTTATAACTGTTCTTTCAAAAAGTGAAATACTCGGAAAAATATGTCCTTTCATAGAAATTTATTACAAATGCATTAATTGTGGAAATACATATTTACCACTCAGCGCACCAGTGTATAATCCCTTTATACTTCAATATAGTATAGTCTATGAACCAAATGCTCCCTAGCAAACCAAAACTCGAAAGCTTTTCTTAAGGGAGAAATGTCAGAGACAAATTTTGAATATATATGAATATATTACGTCTTCTCACTATTTCTTCAATATCTAAATAACTCGCTCAATTATTATATATTTAGACAATACAATAACGTAAAAGACATACTTTGACATCACTTTATTTCGTGAATGGGAAACGTAACATCCTTGTATCATTATGAAATTAATTTGAATTTTCAGAATAAGAGAAATAACAAACCTCAAATCCTAAATGTCATATTAAAATGTAGCATTAGATTTTGTGTATATAATTACGTATAACTGAGAACATAAAATTTACTTTTTATTTAAGTTCGGTTTGAAGAACCTAATAAAAAACTATTAAAACAAATTGTTCTATTGCAATGTCTCAGTCCTCGAGTGTGTGTGCGAAACCGGTAGTAACAAAACTATCGTACCAACTACACTACATGAAATTAATATCGGGAGTGGGATCGTGCACAAGAATTTTGTCATTGGAAGGATTTTTCACTAGGACTTCGACCCAGTAAAATCAGGAAGAAATGTCTCTTAGAAACGAAAAAAAGGATTCAACACTCAAGGACTAGGGGTGAGTGATTTTAAAATTTGCATTAAAACCGCTTTTCCATGCAAATTATATAAAGGTTTGAAAGAAATAGACAAAAATTTTTAATGTATTATCGAAATTTGAACCTGGCGTTGAAGCTGAAGCCGAAGTATTCATATCAGAGTATATTTGAGCGATTGAAGAAGAAATTGCAAATAAACAAAATCTATTGCGTAAAGCCAAGATATCATCGAGTAAATCGATTGAATGACATGAAGAAAAACTCGAAAAGTTAAGTTTAAAGAAGTAAATGAATGACTCTGTATCAAAACAAATTCTTTCATTTTAATATCGCAGTCCTCCTGTGTGAGCGTGAAACCAGTATTAGAAAATAGTCGTACCAACTACACGACAAATGGTTTTTCTGTTTATGAATCGAATGAGCAGTACTATTCTTTTATGCGACTATTATTTAGGAGTTGATAGGTATTATAGGGTTAGATTACAGTTTAAGTAGTAATTTTTCATGATTAATTTTTCTCAGTGTATTTGTTTTCAGTGCTATAATTATACAGTTTTATAGTATAGTTATTCCGCATTATAAAAATTTGAATTTACTTAAGATATACTTTTCAATACCACTGGGAAAAGTACGAAAATCCAACACAATTTTCGATGGGCCATAACTTTTTTTCATTTTGTTCAGATAATGATGAATTTTCATAGTTTATCGTGAAAAAATATGGATTATGGGAGCAATTTTTCCTCTTTACATGTTCGAATGTGGCAGAAATTGTAATCAACATATTTTTTTATTTACAGGTTGTTTGCACTAGGTATACTCATTATTTTCGACAATTTTTCATACGATTTCGAAAAAAGATGTTTTTTGTGTAGCACCTGCTCTTTTTAAAACAACTAGGTAAGCATATATATTTGGAAAATCTATACATTAATTAATTATAACAAATTATGAATATCATTTTAGTATACGTTCCGCAACATAAATAAATACCAAGATTTTATGTTACGTTATCTGTTTTTAACTGTATTTTCTTTTATTTACATATAAAATTAATTCCGCATTTGAAAAAATGTTTTGTAAATGTCCCCCGCCTTAACAGGCAATATCTAATGAAAACAAACTCGACCCCTACCTAAAGGATGGAGATGTAGAAAGTTGATAAACTAATAGACAAAAATTCCAACTTTTTATTGCGGATCTGTAATCTCTAGAAAAAGTCAAATTAATCTACAATTGAATATATTTCAGTTACAAATGGCGCTGTAATTGACGAAAATCAAAATAAGCAAAACTCTATTTGAAAAAGAAGATATTTTAAGAAATAATAAGACATCTGATGTGTAAAATAAATATTAGTCTGATCGACATGAATTATTGTTTTGAAAACAAATCAATGGCACTACAATTGTCCGCCCACGTCCATCCTTAAGAAGTGAGATTGGAAATTATTAATAAAAAAACAATTTTTGAATATTTATTTATTCATTACTGAATTAATTTATTTGATTTTACTGTTAATGGCAATTCTTTTCTAAATTACATTACAACTGAAAACAATTGGAAGTTTTTTTTTAAATAAACATATTATAAATGGCATTATTATAAACAAAATTAACAAATAAAATTAGGTGACCAGTTACTCGAGCCATCTTTTTCATGCTGGAGCTACTTATTTTTTCGAACGTCTAAAAAAACATCCTGACTTAATTCTAGTTCCAAAAAGTTTCAATATTTGTTTCCATGAAAATTGCTCTTTAATAAAATAAGAACCAATAAGTTTATTTCCCAAGATTCCATACTAAACGTTAACTAATCAAGTTGATGTTCAATTTTTCCCAACCAGTGAGAATTTTCGAAATTTCATGTTGCGCTGATTAACACTACTATGGTTTATAAATGCAAAGCTCATCTAAATAAGTAAATCAGCAAAAAAATTGAAGTTTATCTATATTTAATGAAGTGCATATTGACAAAATACGATTCAATTATAAAAATCATCGACATGAAGTCTTGATACAGTGAAACGTGCTATGGGTGCTATTTATAACGATGATGAATAATGATAATACTATCCTTAATAATTTCCAAATCTATATGTAATTGTCGAGAACTAACCTGTGGGTTGTGATAAACAGCTGCTAGCACAGTGTTTTAAGTAGCATCTCCTGTAACAGTTGTTCCTGGTTATTTTTTTTATTCTGTACACTGTAATTAGAAAGAAACAACTTCACAAATTATAAAAATAAGAAACGAACGACATCAAACAGTTTATGGAATATGTTTTGTATACAGTGCAATAGAATTATTAAAATTCCTTCACCATTCACCGTGAATTAAAATTATTTGAATTTTCTCTTTTCCGTTACAGTATTCATATTTACTATGCATTTTTGTTCATGTAATGGAATTATAAAAAACTTTAATGAATTTACATTCACCTGCAACCGAAAAAAACTTGAATGGTACCTCAAACGAAAATTTTATTATCCCCTTTGTTTATCATAGGCGTAGTTTTCTGAATATATTCAAAAACTTATATATGAACAACTCTGCATTATAATAACAATTTTACAAAAAAATACTGGAAGACTATATAGATAAATAGTTCTTTTTCTTAAAATATTATTTAGAATTCAATTATTTTTTGCTTATACGTCATATGAAACAATTTCAAAAAAATGTATTTGTTAATTTAAACTAATACGAACGATTTAATTAAAAATAATATAACACAAGTTGAAAATATTTTTGTATGAAAACCAAAACGTACCTGCATATGAAGATTCGAAGCTCAATAGTCTTTACATATTTTTAATTTGACATGAAGAAATATTTAAAATTTTTATTATTTCAAAATAGGGCAACAATGCGACTAATTTATTAATTTCAAAAATCTTAATTAAAAAATTAATAATGGTGTCTCAGTGTCACTGGAGAATGAAAATTTCATTAAAACAGATTTCAGCTTCTCGTGTTGATAGAGATAACCTGTACACGAAAAGTATGATTTTGTTAGACGTGGAGAAAACAACCATATTGGTGCGTTATAAACCTGCAGAAAACAAGATTTACACATTTCATCAATGGACATAAAAAACAGCGGAAAAAACAGATGTTTATGAACACTTTGAAGCGCTAAAATATACAAGAACCAAAACACTACATAAAGGGTTTCAGGTAAGTTGCGTAGTATTTTGAAAGGAAATATTTCTTTGTTTCAATTGAGTCAGTCAATATCGAGTTTTTCCCATAAATGTATTGTTAAATAACGACTCACTTATAATTTCCGGCTTCCCATACTAAACGACATTTTTCTACTTCCTTAACTATGCAGTCAGCCACTGCGTTAGGAAACAAACGTCCAGCTAGCTCATCACACAATGCGAACGGTTCAGATTTATTAGAGTACGGGCTTCAAGGTGAATATAGGACCGACAACGAGTCAAGGTAGCGTCGGTTAATGGAATTTGCGTTTCGCAATGCGGCCCAGTCGTCCACCGTAACCGGGAAATTAGGAAGCTCAGAGAGTTTGGATGTCCTACTTCTTAAGAAACCAAATTCACGACAATTCGAGAATAGAATCGAGAGTAGAAACGTTACAGATGGGTTCATCGATGCCAAAACATCTACAACCCGTGGGCCGCTGTGGCGTTATTCTCGCACGCTCCACGCATCAGCGGGATTCAAGTTTCTCTGGTTAACAATCGACATTGCTGCGTTGTGCAAGTGCAGGACCTGATCTTTCCTTCTAAGCCGTTTCGATGTACTTTCAGTGTTCCGATACGGGACCACTGAGAAAAAAGTACCTCAGACAACTGAAAGCAAATGTTCATATTCTGAGTAGAAAGGAATTGTTAGTCGCAATCGATTCCAACGCTCATTCGACACGATGAGGCGGTCCACATACTGACGAAAAAAGCAGACAATTGGCTAATTCAATCACGTTACTCAGATTAGAATTAGTTAATGATCGGTCACAATGTTCGACATACAGGACCCTGAGGGCGTCAATATATATCGACATCACACTGGCGTCGCATTCAATGCTAAGGTATCTCCGGCAGTGATCGTTACGTCCCAATTAGACTTAGAGCGACCGTCGAGCGGTGGACATAAGCTTGGCATTCGAGCGAAAGATGTGCAGTGTAAGAAACAAATCGTAATCAACGTTTCCAATTGTTTTAACGTATATACGGCGAATTAATTATTTTTCGAACAGCGCTCCAGAACATTCTCACGCACGAACATTGAGCCATACTCCAACGTAGAAATAGTTATGAAAGCCCTTACGGAAGTAATCGTCGCAGCTTCCGAAGATACTATCCCGCGTAAAAAAAAGTTTGAAAAGTCTAAACCGCGGTGGACCGGTCAACTCATGGAAGTTAAACGAAGCGCTAATAGACATAGGCGTACATACTTGCACGAATTAATGGACCGGCTAGAATAGTGGCACGCGAAACATATTTTGGGTAACATAAACGGACCGAAGCTGAAAGGAGGGAATGCTTTTGGCTTCGTGTACAAACTTCAGTTGGGAAAACTAGCATCCGAAGTAGCATCGAAAACATTCCGAAAAGGCAATGAGTACACGTGCAACATAATCTTCTAAGTGTCAGACGACGTGATCGCGACCAGCTTGCTTGAATGGCGTTATATTAGTTCCTGCCTGAGACCAAGAACTCCGCAGTCTTCATGGAGCTTGAGGTCGCAGGTTTCACCGTGTCGCTTAGAATTCGTTAGGCACCAAGATCCGATTTAATCGAGATAAAGATCGCAAAGGCTATGTCAGGAGTAGTACTTGAACAGTTTACGTGGGTGTACAACGGTTGTCTTAAGTACGGAGTCTTTTTAGCCATATAAAAAGAAGGATTGCTACGAAGTGACAATAAAGATCCTGGGGGCGCGAAATCGTATCGACTGATTTGCCTGTTATCGGCGCTAGGAAAAATTTTTGAGCAGCTAATAAGTCTGCAACTTAACTCGACAATCATGGCGCCGGGAATGGTGTCTTTAAGACAATTTGAGTTCATGCCCGACCATTCAACGAAAGATGCCATGGTTCAACTGAGAAGGCTCGTGGACGTCTCTGGAAAGACGTACATGGTCAGCATGCTCTTTGACATCTCGAGAGCCTTCTATAATGTTTGTCAATTAATAATAAAATACACAATAATAAAGTCCCAAACAAATGGTAAAGTGACTGTTATTCCTACATTTGACTAACTTTTTTTCAAGTCGTTATTCTCAGATTTTATGTAACAAAATATTGATACCTGATATGTTGCATCAAATCTGCCGAATGATTATTGATCATGTACTTTACCATTGTTTGAGAACAGTCCAAAAGTACTTCTTAATACTCGTTGTTGGAACAAGTATTGAAGAATTATAATTTAAAAAACAGACAAATTTTTCGAGAAACGAATATTTCCGTATCTGCGAGTTCCAGGCGCACTCAAAGCGAGCAAAGCCAGTTCAGGAACGCAGTCTCTGGTGAAGATTAAAAGGGCAAATGACTCTAAGGGGGGGGGGGGGGGGAGAAGCCTCAATTTGGACTTCGCTTCCATTTCGCAAAACGTCCAAAAAAACAAATTCTTTAAAATTTAATTTTTTAAAAAAAACAAACCTTAACAAATTTCAATATTTTTTTTAACTGGGAATTAAAACAAATAATTCTATAAACAAAAAAACACAT
>JABFQD010004462.1:0-11766 GCA_022817045.1 Psix sp. ZL-2020
AATGAATGAAATTCATAACAGGAATATCAAATTTCATGATCCAAATTTCAATAATGAATATCGAAATTTACAGTTATTCGACTATATCTTTATGAAATGATGCAAAATAATTATGAATTGTTTTTATAATAACAGCATCTACTATGAACCTTCTATTTCAATTATTTAGCTTTAATCAGGGCTGTTAAAACAGTTATTATTTGAAATGAAAATTAATTAATTATTAATTTAGATTAAAACATCAAATAAACCATGCTTCATTCATTTTAATTATAAAAAAAATTACGTTTAATGCATATTGTAGATTTATAAAAAATGTTGTTTTAATACAGTAAAAACAGCTAATTTTTGCGTTGTTAAATATTTTTTGTAATCCCAACAATTTTTCTACGAACATTTTAATTGCCTGGGAATGCATTAATTATTTATGTTACGAGATATATTATGAATTTCATAAATGTTTTGAAGTTTTTAATTTGAATTTAATGTATTTAGTTTTAGAAACTTATTTTAGGAAATCAGTTTTAATGAATTTCAACGAGAAATGAAAAACGATCTCTATCTTAAGACATAAGCTTACTTTCTGACACTTTTTCCTAACTTTCAGACACCTAACATGATTTTTCTGACTTTTTCATTATGTCAAATGATTATCTCATGTTATGTGAATTTTGTGGTAAAAGTAAGATAGCCGGAAATGATATCTACGTAGATATTTTTTATCTCTCTTTTTCAACAAATTTATTGAAATATCAAAAATTCAATATAAATAAGAAGTATTATTATTATTTGAATATATATCAAAATATTTAAGTTGATTCCAAATGAGAGGGATATGATGCTAAAAAGCTAGGGATAAGCTGGTTCTACCAATGAAAAACGATGTGCTGAAAATTGCCTCGATCAATTGAGACAAATTACCATAATAAAGTAATTTGGCGAAAATCTGTGGAATGACAGCATTTCTAAAAAGTTCGATAAAGTTGAAAAATGTCCTAAAATATCTGAAAATAAATCATCTAAATTGAACTGTTTGCAGATGTCTTGTATTTTTATATGTGTAAAAAGACAGTAATTTTTCTTTATGAATGTTCAAGTATATATTTCCAAGAGTTCTCATTGGAAAACGTTTTAGATTATCTCGAACAGATATAAACTGATGTATATTTGTTTCATATTATTTTATATTCTAAGGCGTTGGGAAAGGATTTAATCATCGTCAACAAAATCGCAAGATCTTTTTTCTTTGGTGATTAATGAGATCCGTAAAAGAAAATGTGGTTATGAGTCAATGAAATTTGTGTCAAAATGTCTTTCCCAGGTGTTATGTAAATGTGAGAAATCGTTTCCATTTAATATACAAAATATTGGACGAAATTTGTGAGGTGCGATGAAAACAATAATTTTTTATGACCAACGTTGTGCCACGACAATGTCGTTAAAGTAAAAGTTTGTCAGAAACTTTAGCTCGTAATTTCACGAGCATTTATTTCAGCGACTTGGTGAAAAAGTTAAACGTAGTTTAGGTGAATTCGTTGAGCGGTAATAAAAAACTGAAGAAAAAGTGTATTCGAATCTCACATAAATCTGATGCAATTAACAGGTCGGAAATTAATTACATCAGTTGCTTCAGAAAAACGAAGATCGATTTATTATTTCAAAAACATTGAATATTTTTTCCAGTGTATAATAAACTTGAATATGTTTTTGTTACATTGGATATTCGAAGCAATAACAGAAAAAAACGAAATGTATAGAAATAAAGTGTAAATTCGATATGAAATTCAATTATTAAAAGATAATTCCAAAATGGCTGTAATTTTATCTTCAGAAACAAATCAACTCGATCTTGTTATTCAGTAGACTGTACTAATAAACGTCAAAAATATACATAGAAGATTGAATTAGTTTTAAGTGACTACAACTATATATTACAACCTATAAATCATGAAAATCCATTTTCTGATATTGTTCGCTGATTCACACGGAATGCGACGGACTTTACATAAGTCAGAATTGCTGAGATTGCAGATTAGGATTAATTGATGCACTTATATGTACTAGTTTCGCAGATCAATTCGACTTCATTATTGCTAGGTTATAAATTACTAAGATATACAATCTCATCAAATAATCTTAGACTCGGACAAATGATCGGTAAATGACACCTGAGATTGCATAGTGTGCGTTAGCTTCGGTGTATTAGTGAATCATATTAATTAGGTTGCGCCACGGTTTTGATCTTTCTCTATTCGAGCTTTGGGATCACAGACGTAACAATGCTAAGCGCCATTGAATGCTGAGCGGGTAATTAGGAACATCTTAGATGAACGTGACTATTGATTTCAAGTGCCACTATCAAGAAGCAGGTTCACATGTTTCGATTGCGATCGTAACTCTGAATTCTGAGCTTCTTCAGTAAATACTAAATTTACTGATATTTAGAAATGGAAATTAAGCAACTTGGTATTCTGCTCTATCGCCGTAGTTTTTACACATATATGAAAAGGTATTTTATGAATATTTATAAGCATTGAGATAATGAGATTGGGTGAAATCAATGCTGTCTTGATAATATTTTTGCTCGGGAGAAAGACGCGATACCGTGAAATTTTAGCTTTAAAAATGGATACGTTTTCATTACAATTCTGAGTTTAGGTCATTTGCTGGAATTAAAAGTGCGAGAAATATTGAGACGGAAGTATGAAGTTTCTCCGCTACTCACTGAATTAAAATCATTGGAATCTTATGGTAATGTTCATATCGTATGAGTTCATTAAAGTTTATTGAGTCAGCGTGGATTTATTTGATGTCACAATTCTGGTTATAATCAAAAGCTGTCTTCTAACTAGTGCCTGGTTTTTTCATATTTTCCTTTTTCATATTAAAATTATTCTAAGTAATTTAAAATAATTATAATAATAATGATATATAAAGTAGAATGTTCCGAAAACTCTCAGAATTTTCTTCTAATCAGCATATGAATGTTGGACTAATTAGAGTATTAAACATATTTATTAATATTGCAACAGTTTTGAAGTGCTTTTCTAGCCATCCCAATATTCATCTAATTTGATCTGATGTTTTTATTAGAATATTAAGTTTTCAGTAATTTTTTGATATTTTTATTAATATACCAACTGGAGAAATGTACTATAAAATCATAAAAGTACATATAAATCGCTGAATTCTTCTAAACAATTAAATTACTTACTTCTGTTATTACACTTGCTTTTAAATGAAAATGAAATACGAAATTGTTTGAATGGTAAACATTTATTTTGAGTATATAAGTTTATTGTTTATTTTACTCGATAAAGTAAAGACAACATCGTTTTTATTTTACAAAAATAAAACATTTACTTGATAATCTATTTTCATTACTTTTATTGATTACCTCTTTTAATACTTCCTTTTTTCATTCAAGTTGCAAGGGAATCAATAATTTATTATTAATTAATTATGTTTCACTTTTGACAATCGCAAATGACAAGTTTTGACGTACGAATGAATTTCATGTGAAAAATTCTAAATTTAATTCAAAAAGTGTAAACAAAAAATTCTTGTTTGTAGGGTTATGACGACATCATGTAGTTTCTGTCGTGATGGTATGTAATTTTTATGATTAAAATAGTCAGACTAGGTGGTTGTTGATTACTTTAATTGCAGTTTGGAGTAGTTGGCACAAAGTATCATTACAATTTCGTGCAGAACAATGTGAAGTGGTTGCGGCAAAGTAAATGAAGAAGATTTTAAGAAGCTGTAGTATTAAACCGAGCATGCTTTCACTTAGATTCTTCTGATTTGAAAGAAAAGAATTGAACATTGAATTGTACCATAGGAATCGTGTGATCTAATTAAATGATACCATTGCTCAAATTTAAAATCTTTCTGAAATGAAATACGTCACACGGTTATATATTTTAGAAAAATTGATAAAAGCTCTATAAAACATAATACTTGTATATATGATATTTTATGTGTTACAATCGATGTCTGTATTTATAAAAACGACGGATTGAATATTTGCACGCAGTGGAAAATTCGCCAAGAAAATATCATTTGTCCACATTTACAACAGAAACCATAACTGTTTTAAGTTCACGACAATTCTTCGATAAGTTCATTGCAATAAAGATTTTGGTATGTGACTACGGGACATTAATAATTCTTAACATACTGTTACAGCTTACATTGCTGATAAGAAAATATATATAACGAGTCTAAGTATGCAATGAGGTAAATTCCTTCGTCATCCTATTTGGTACCGAAATCGACCGAAGTATTAATAATGGCCGCGGGAAGTTCTGAAGAAAATTATACTTTGCGTAATTAGTTTTATGAAAATAATAACAAGAGACAGAATTTTCAATCAAATTGTTTCCGAATATTTTATATTACATTAAAAGACGAATTAATTTACTGATTGAATGTTTAATACAAATATATTCTGTAAGTTAAATTTCATTTTAAGTAATTATTATGCAAATATATGTATTTGTTTACAACATCTATTATGTTATAATTTTTTTTATTTTTATAAATGTAATGTTAATATGATAAGAACTATAGTTATTTTATCAAGCGTAACAGAAGGCAATTTCAAATTGCGTATAAGAAAGATTATTTGAGATCAGGATTTTGGACTTGTTTAAGTGGCTGCTCAAACCTCGTCTTTTCCACTTACTTCGTTCAAACGCGGAAAACGGTAAGCCCGAAGAACTATCGGTTTAATTCCAATATTATAAGTAAGTAATTTGAATTTTTATTTTATTTTAAATAGAAGAAAAATTTTGATATCAAATTATCTTCAATGATAAAAAGAAATTGAGAGGAAAAGTAACTTTAGATGCAAAACGCTTGATAAAATAAATGGTGAAAAGCTTATGTTAACAACCGATTGTAGGTGGTGTTTTAACGAAAAGACTGTTCTTGATACAAAAACGTTTTTATTCGGATGGAAGCACGGTTTTAAAGAGCTATGGTTGTGGACGCAATATTTGCGTTTTTTTCAGTTGACATTCAGCGGTTAAATGTATCAGTACTTCGAAGAAAAGCAGCTTTACGTTATAATATTTTGTATAATATTTTGAACCTGATGGAAATGGAAAACTTTGCTATAGAAATTTTTAAAAATATTTTAAAGTAAAATACTAGAAATAAAATCCAAGTTGCTGTACTATAAGATACTATTGAGAAGAAACCATTTTGATTAATTACGTGATTTGAATCAAACATCAAAATTTTATGTAGGTTTTTATAGGTAAACATAGAAGTATATGTATTTTTGTTAGAACTATCTCTATAAAACAAACACTTGAAGCTAGTTTAATTTAAAAAAAGTATACAAATACACATGTTCATATTCAAGATAAGACATTGTCTATTCTCTTGTGACGTTTAACTTCATGGAAATTCGGTGTATATAAAGTGAGTGTTTTATCTACAAACAAAACAACATTTCCTCAAATTCGCACGAAACAAAAAAATGTTCAAATAAACTGTTGATATTTTAAAGAAATCAAGTCAATTCTGCAAAAGTTTAAAATATTATATGTTTTGAAGATAAAATTCATTATAAAAAGTGCTGTTTCGTTATTTCAACAGAGCTGGTTAATTTCATACATTAATCTTCATATTTTTTATTTGAAACCATTTAAAAAATTGATAGTTAGTTTTAAATTTTGAAAGTGTAATTTTTATATAATTGTCTATTTATAGTACTTATTTTTTATTGCAATAAATATTTTGTTTATCATGCCACTTTTTTCGTTTATATCGGAATTTCTGCTTAAAAATGGATGTAACAGAAAAAATATGTTTCAAATGAACGTATCCTTTTTTTTATATTAATAAAGCATAACTTAAATTTTTTTACAATAATATATATTTTTAAGCTCTTAAAATCCAAATTATTGCATATAAAGAGTGGTAATTAGTTAACCTAAATGGACTGTAAAATAAACAGTTAGATAAATTTTTAGAAACTAACACTAATCCGTGTGGTTTTTATAGTGGTACAACGTACAGTAGTTATTACTATAATAAATCTCGATTCACATTTTCAGAGTTGTCCTATTCTGAAATTTAAATCGAACTTGAAAAATTCGATTAAAACTATTACAGCGTCTCATAAAACTTAGTATAGAAAAAAATGAATGAAATTCTCTGACGCAAATCACATTTGTAGATGTGATTCGGCAATTACTAATTTTTTAGTATGCTCTACAAATGTTATTTTACGTATCAACAGTTTATTCAGCTTCTTTTGATGAATTCAATTTCCTGTATTTGACGTATTTTTCGTGTTCAACACTCCGTTTTAAATAACTTTGAAAAAAACTAAATTTAACAATTTTATACAACAATCCATTATTAATCGATCTTTTATGTAAAATTTTCTGAAAACAATTTAAAAGTATGCTTTTTGATTAAATTGATTTTTATTTAAATTCGAATAAATCATTTAGAATGATTAATATTTAATTTTAACATTAATTAAATTTTGATTCAGTGTTAATATAGCGAGAAATAAATTACGGATCATACATTTCGCCATCAATAAAGATTAAACATTTTATTGACATTAAACTGTTATGCAAATAATGTACTATATTAAATGCAATAATTCGCACGAGGTTTTACGACATCATTTGTTTTTCAAAAAATAATTTCTTCTCAATACTTTGTAAATATTCCGAAATTATTTGAAAAATATTTCATGTTAATTTTAATGTAAAATTGTTTTCAAAAATGTAATTTTTTAACAATCGTTATATGTATTCATATTTATTTTATTCACTTCTATGGAACATTTAAATGATATTTTTTTCTGAAATTCGCTCACCGCGTGTTTATGTTCCTCGAAGCAAGTTTTTAATCTTCGTTAATGGCATGAAGTTCTTCAGCAATTATTTCCACAATAAAACTGTACTATTAATTTCGTTTTGTGATTTGCGGAATCTAACATATTTCATTTCCGATGGTGATAACTCCGTTATATTTAGAAAACGTGACAAGGTGTAGCTTAGATTAATGACAACTTTACGGTTTCATCGGAAGGTTTTTATTGACCATAAAAATGCGCTGCCCTCGAGTCCGAATTTACGAATAGCGTTCTGTAGAGCAAGTCAGATTAAATTTGAATAAATAAATTTCGAGATGTTTGGTTGTTCATACTAAGTTGGCATATATATACAGCAGCATTTTATGTGCAATTCAGATATTTTCAAATCTATCTTCGGCTGTACAATAGAATACTTATTTATAGTACAAATTTAACATGAAACAGCCATTTTCGACTTTCAATCACCAAGCTTAAGTTCTAAAGTACATACTCTAAGTTCGAAAACTTTGTCAAAACACGCGCGAGCTTGATTTTTATTTAATTGAAATTTGAGTTTGTTCTGTGAACGATTAAAACTTTGAGATTGGTCAACTGCAGTTTTCTTGCCTGATCCAAATACTACATTTTTAAATGCGAAAATCAGTCTTAATTAATTGAGTAATTAAGCTAGTTTTCTTGACGTAATTATTTCTTATCATTAAAATAGAGTGGCACTGTAAGTAAAAACAACGTCGATAATAGCACCATTCCATTACCTTGAAGTACTTTAAAAGTTATTATAATTTCTGTAAAAAACCTCTTTCTTAATTCTAAATTTCATCTGATTTATTTGAATTTTACATTGCGGCGGACAGAATTAACTTTGTTATTTTTGCTATAGGAAATTATATTATCATCTGTTTTCAAACATTTTTTTTAGAAAATATTTAGAATGTTTTAATTAAAAGGGTTTAAGTAAAGTTACTGATGAACATAATTATTTGCAAAATTAACATTTCATATTTGATACCAAGATTTGATTAGAGTAATAAAAATGTATGTGAAAATACTAAAAAAATACTGTATGTCTTTACTAAAAAATAATCTTTTAGAAAAAATGTTTTTATAATCGTATTTCTCAAAGATGTCGAAGTAACGATATTCAAAATATGAAAAAAGTTACTGCAAAATGTTTACTGTAGAACATTATTTTTACTTTATTAATACATGCAATAATATGTTCTTCTACAGTAAAAAATACATTTTTAAAGTAGTTTTGAAAATGATGCTTTAGTTCATGCATTTCTTTTATAAAAATAGTGTATTTTTTAATAATATCATTTTCTCATGATGTATACATTTTTATATGTGATAAAGTTTAATAGAAGCGGGAAAAATTATCGACGAGAAAGTTGAGAACACGCGTTAATAATGAAATTTATGACTTTAAGTATAATTTCTTTTTCACAAAGAAGAATATAATATATTTTATTTTTCAAATTACTAAGACAGGTTTGCGTGTAGAATAAAAGATTCTGCGTTAAGTAAAAAAGTGTTATTTTAAGAGGCAAAATGATGATTTATAAAGGTGTTATAAGACGAAGTAATTTATAACTTAGTTAATCGCGTGATTCGTAATAGTTTCATAAATAAACATCATAAAATATGAATACGGATTTATTAAGTTGAAAACTTTGCAAGATTATTATGAAGTGTAACTTTATCGTTTCAGTGCATTGATAAAACTGGATGTTTATACTCACATTTTGCAAATTGCTCTGAAAAACATATTTCAATTTTCTAAATGAAATTTTAAAAAATGTCAGCATTACGTTGTTATTTATGTAACGTAAAATTTGCGAAAACAGTTATTGATCACCAGTTTTGAGGTGTATTTCATATTTTTCATGAAAAAATTATTCGAAGTGCGTGACATAAAAGATTTTTTATGATATAAGCATTTAAGGCGCGATCTTCAAAGATAGTTGTTTTGAAAGTTCTAGCACCAATTTCCCAGCTTTTGAGTGTCCCATTCAGTTTGATATCGTTCTTCCGTAGTTTTCATGGAAACTAACTAATAGAAAGACTTGAAAAACTTTCTACACTTACTTTTAACTCTCTGGTAACGATATTGTTTTACTACTTCAAAATTTACTCGGTTAAAAGTACCGTGCACATGTTCGATTTAATAATTTACACAATTATGACATCAACATCTACAAGTATTTCAATTTCGTTTCAATAATTCTACTTCGAAATTATTGAAACGAAATTGAAATCGATCACGTCTTTGAGTTCGTTTTTTTCCTGTACAACGTTTCTGATGAACTCAAAAAAATCGGAATGAGATACCAAACTTAATCTTGTCTATTGGATCTATCAAAGGCTAGAGATTTATGTGTCGCTTTATCTTGAAGCTTTAAAAAATAGGTTTTTACCGGTTTTAACGGAAGTAATTCAATGCTGTTAAACTGAAAAATCGTTAAAATGAGTGAAAAATGATGATAAGAATTGTGATATTTTATGTATATCAGATTATTTTGTTTTCATCGGTTTTCGAAGATTCTTTTATTTTAAAAGTCGAATATTGAATTGAGTATTTATTGAACGACGATTATATTGTGATAATAGATACATTGCACTTTGTGCTATATTCATGTAGACAGAAAAACGTTGGCACCGAGTCGTTTATCTTTCTGTTGACCAAAAGGAAGTAACCGAAATGCAACTTCAAACTATCAATAAGACATGTTTTTGTTGTGAGGATTGGTATTGTATTTTAGGAGAGTAAATGTTTATATGGTTGATCTCTTATTCGGCTGGTTTTTTTGAATAAATGAAATTTCATTGAAAAGTTTCTTATTCGTTGTCAGGATCAAAACAACCTTATTAGTTGGGTATCTGGATCGTATATAAACTTCTACTGAGATTATTTACTCTCATTTTTGACGCTTTTGTCTCCGAAACGAATCATATATTCCCGCAATAATAAATGATTCAAATGCTCAAAAAGCTGTATTCGTTCAATGTTAAACATGAAAGATAAAAACTTACTTAAATATTTGCTTTGAATATTCATTCATGATTAAAACTATAATTTTTTTCAATAATATAATTGGAACAATGCATAAAATCACTAATTATAAAATCCAATAAATTCTAACAATACTAAATATTAAATTACTTAAATACAATATTAAATTACTTAAAATAACTTTTCAAAAAGAAGTCCTTGCACATTTTTCGTCTTCGATGTTTCCGCAGAGACTAACTTGTAGACGTTCAACCCCTTTTTAATGTAAGCTGCGTAATACAAAAACTTATAAAGCCATAGTAAATCATTATAAAATATCTCGATAAAATGCTTTTCGACCAGACTCTTTGCAGATGTCTTTACGTAACTACAATCTCAGAGTATCACGCATAAAGTGAATCTAAAAGAAATTCTCGTAGAAGCATTTTCTCAATTTCAATGAAACACAAGCAGTATTATAGACTACCCGAAGTCTCCTATACCTGTCACCATAAATAGCTGACACATTTAAAACGTACGCGTGTCGTACAATGACCATCTTGGTTGTTTCTTCTAATCCCACACCGAGAGAAAAAATAAACTTATAGCCAGATGTTCTAGCTAAGGTTTTTTAGACTGTGGCAATCAGATTTCTGTCTGTTTCGACTAATCATCTGTTCGACGTGACAATGCACTTAGAGTCTCAACAGAAATGTCATTCTGGTTATGTTGAATCCGACAGACTGATGATACATACAACAAGATACATGACTGTAGGGACAAGATTAGAAAAGATTGCTTTTGTGATTCCCTCTAACAGGATTTTCTGTATAATTTTTTCGAACAGATTGTCTGTTTATAGGATTTATGTTCACTGCAATTAATATTATTCTCAATTTTATACTTAATTTAAAGGTAAAAAATGTTTCATATCGATATTAAAAACTGAAATTTTTATATTTGGTAGTTAAAATTGAACTCACTATGACATTTGGTTGTTTAAAAAACACGTTACAAATAAACTTGAGATTTTGATGATGTAATAGATATTTTGCTCATTTTTGAGGTTATATAATCGTTAATCTCATTTTATTCATTATCATTTATTTAATAATTAAAATTTTATCGATGAACCAGTGGAAATTAAAATTGTTCCATTGGTTATTCTAGTTTATATTCTTTCATTTTGTTTTTTTCTTTCATCATTGATATAATCAATTTCACTTATTTGTTTCACAGTAGGATGTTCTGATGAATGAAATAAGAACTCGAAGACAATTGTCATTGCTATGAATATGGGATGCGAATACGTATATTTGTTGTAATGAATAGGTTTATGTTCGATTCCCCATTCAATCAATTTTTTTGCGAAATAAAAAATGTCTAAGTATGAACTAAAATCGGTCATACGTATTAATGCTTCAATTATATATAAAAACTACAATTATAATTAACAAAAAATTAATCAATATTGACAATAAAAAGATTATTTCAAATATGATGTTTATCAAATATTCTTTTATTATTTATGTCACGTTCCACAATGGATTTAAACTGAGTGAAAATTGGTTGATTTAATCCCTCTGTTTTCTTTCGTGTATGACTTGAGCGAATAATCACTGAGTCTGCTACAGTCGTATTATCTTGTCGTAACGCACAATTGGTGCGCTACCACAAATGGTCGTGTCAATAAACCGATCTGGTTACTACAGGCAGATTGCATTGTTGTGATAACAAGGTATACCTTCCGTGATACAATAGTAAGTAACAACAGGATTTTAGGTATTGCAGTCAGATTTCTAGCTTTTCTACCGACTTCTTTTTCTCTAAAATAACTTTCAGAGATTTAGCTATTTTTCTGAGTTATCTTAAATTTCTGAGTTTGGTGCAAAATCTTGTAATTTTGTGTATAGTTTATAGCAATCAT